>JAGTTF010001353.1:29364-44933 GCA_019095985.1 Streblospio benedicti | reverse complement strand
TATTTGATTATTATGAGCAATGAATAATTGGCATTTATAATGTTTCTAATAATAGTTTCACAATTTTCAGGGCCACCCATGAATGAATTACAACCTGAAACATTTTGACACTCACCATGAAGGAGCCATATTATAAAATGGCCATTTTACCAAATCTTATCTTTGATTATATATTATATTAGTATACATTATAATTTTGTGTAAAAATTTATATATGATATTTTGAAGCATATTATATCCAAGCCATTTATGCTTAGGTATACAATCTGTCAATATGTACAAGTGTATCTTATTATGAGAGAAACTTAACACCGCCTATACATTATCTTACAATTTCTACCAATCTGAAATAGTATTAATATTCAAATGCTAACACATTGTACATACAATTTAGATATGGATTGTATTTTCACACTCTGACTATTATCAGTTTGATTTGCTTCTTCTCGTATGCATCCATAACATATGCAATTACATTTTTATACATAAATTAACTACTTCAGCTTATATTGTATAATCTGTTTCTTTATTACTATCTCTTATTTTTCTTATACGTTTTCATACAATGTACCGCCATTAACACTAATGGGTAAAAATTGGATATATATCTCAAAGCAAGGAATAGTGTAAGTTTATAATATATTTAGATCCGCAGTTGAGTTTAGAACTAACATTGATATTAATATTTATATGAAATAACTTTTCAAAACAATCACAACGCATTTTATTAAAATATTAAAGAAAATGATACTGTAGAGTATCAAACATGTAAATTAAAGAATTTCAGAACAAGAAGTATTTTTTCCGTTTTGGAGCAATTTAAAAAAACTTCATACAGCAGAAGCAAAAGAAGAAATAAATCAAAATATACCTTATGTAAATCAAATCACCAGACTTTTATAGATTATCTTTAGTAGACATTCAATATATGTGTATTTTTATATTGTAGTAGTTTTCTCATAAAGATTTATTATTTGCTAGATGTTTTAATATTTTGCATTATGAATAAAGTGCTTTTCAAATTCACATACACCATTTTTATGTATAGTTTTATATTTCATCACTTAATTATTACATAATTGACCGTTTATACACAAAATTGATGATGATATAGTTGAAAGTGAAAGTAACAAATGGCTGTAAGTAATAAATAAAATAACCATGTACACAATTTTATAAATGATTCTAATGTCCAACATTGGTCTAAGGGAACTATTTTACCCTGTACATACATTTGGTGTTACATTTACCCTCAAGAGAAGTTGTGGCTTTTAACTGGAAGAAATTTGTCTACTTGAATTGTGGTCACAAGCAGAACCAATAAACTTTTTTCTTACTTGACCTTATAAGATCGAACGTTTGAAGTAATTGAGTCTAACATTTCCTGAGGCCATGAAAAATTTCAACAAATGTTAGCTTAAATGAAATAACAAAATAGCAGCATATTGATGTTCCAAAACAATGTTGTCACATTTTTTCGAAAATATCAACATTCTTTTCGATATTACAAGTGCTTTTCTTACTAAAAGCTCTTCGAGAATGGTCAAACATGCATAAAAATATTATTTTTGATTTTATGACATGATTTTTTTAAATCTTGGTGAATTTACTTATTTGCGGTAATATCAACTTTTGGGAATAGAAGACACCAATGTTCATAAAATCATATAAATATCTAGACTGAAGTAATATTGATGCTCTTAAATATTTAATCAGTACAAATTTTGAACTTCTATTTTGTTTTTTGTTTTTTTTTGTTTTTTTTTTGTTTTTTTTGGGGGGGGGTGTTATAGTTATTTACATGAAGTTAATTGACATACTGATCAACCTTAACGTCAATATTTTGAATTACATGAAAATATCTACTTATTTGCAGTATATAAAATAATATATTTAAGTTACCGTATTCTCGCACATGAAAGCCTATGGGTTTATAACAAAAAGCACTTCGTTGATCTTTTAAAAATGTAAATCATTCCCACTTAAAAGTCATGGGGCATATATTCGAACACTACGCCCACCCCCATTTCGGCAATGATTGACTAAGCATTGAATTTTGATGTTATATAGAATTACCAAGTTTATTAACCATGGGTTCTTATGTGTGATCATGCGCTATTACCTACTTGTCGATTGACTTTTGACAGGGTGCACAAAGTTTCTTTTTGATATAAATTGTAATTATTGGTTCGATATCCTTTCTAGCAATGATGACTTTGTACTCATTATTGTCACAAGGATTTTCATAACTTGATAACCTTGTACAAACCTAATTCAATAAATGTTTTATCTGTGAGCATTTGTCATTAACTATCATACACACACACTAGAGACCTATTAAAAGCATTTAACGGTCGAATAACCTGAATATTTTACAAACCTACACTACAGTACTTGCTTTAAGTGATATATCCATATACAATTGTATTTTGATATATAAAGTAACTACTTTGGCTTATATTCTATACTATGTTTCTCTATTACTATGTTATTTTTCTTTAACATTTTCTTACAATATTAACACTGTTTGATGAAAATTGGATAACAATTAAATTTATCTCTCTAAGCAAGGAGTAGTGTAAGTTTGCAAGTTTGTAATACTAGACTTTTATAGACTGTTTTCAAGACATTCAAGATGTGAGTATTTTTATATTGCTGGAATTGTATCATAAAGATTTAATATCAGATGTGTATTTTGATATTTTGCATTACAAGTAAAGTGCTTTTCAACATCACACACACCACTTTTATATGTAGTTTTTTATTCCATCTGTTTTACAATGCCATATAATCATTTCATAGTTAACCATATATATACCAAATTTATGATGATATAAATGTAAGTGAAAGTAACAAATGGCTGTCATGAAATATAGTAGTACAAGTTCTCCTCATAATCCGAATAAGAAATCATCTAAAAAACTATTGATAATGTATCTTGAATAGAACACATGTCCAATCTTCTTCAGTATACTTATAGGAAACATGAACACATTTCACCAGTACTAAAATCTCTTCATTGGCTTCCAAAAACGGATTGAGTATGAAATATTAACCTTGACTTTTAAGTGCCTTCACAGCCTTGCGCCTTCATACCTCAAAAGAATAAGCAACACAAACCAGGTCGCTCTCTCAGGTCATCATCACAGAGGCTTCTACATGTACCTGCTACTCGGCTTAAGTCCTATAGCTTTATCCTGTTGTGGAACAGTTTACCTCTCCATATAAGACAAATAGACAATTTGAATTCAAATCTATGTTAAAAAAGATTTGTTCACCGAGGGGCTGAGGACATTTCCTCTATACATGAACATTTATTTTGTTGGAGGGTTGCGCTATATAAATATGTATATATTATATTATTATACTTATCCCATTTTATGAAACTTTTGCAGATCCTACTTTATGAAACTTTTGGAGTTGTTAATTTCAGTCAAATATGTTGAGTAATTTTGGAGATTTGGAGACATTAGTAACTATAAATGTTATCAGACAACACTTTTAGACATCTTAGAACCAATTAATGTTAATTTTATTCTTAATATTGTATTTTTAATGATTAGTCATTGTTTTAGGCTAATTCTTGATCTTTACATTTTTATAAATTGTTAAATTGTTAAAATATTCCCTGAAGAGGACACTTACGTGTCGAAATGTCGGAATAAATTAAATTTACCAAAAAATTTTATTGTCTCCAAACACACAGAATAAGTAGTATAAAAACCAACAATAAGATAATCAAATGTCTCTACTGCCAGATTGACGTAATAAACAAACATTACACGGAAAAATCATCTCCTAGAGGGAGTACAGGCATTTTGAGATATTGATGACATATTTCTAAAGTATATTCAGTTTAATACATAGAAAATTTTGAATGGAAACAAAGGGAATATTTAATCCAGCTCAGTTTGGTTTTGGATCAAAATGAATAAATTTTATTTTTATTCTCTTTATTATTCTCAATATTTAAATCAACCCAAGCTCGATAACACGTTCATTTATTATTTATGAATTTGAATCTCAATATCTGCAAGCTACATTCCATTATTTGAATAATAGCAAAGGTTTTCAAATTATTCCTTCTTATACATAATAACTGGAATGATAAGGTTTGTGTCCGATTGGCTAAATTTTGAATTTACATTTTTTAAAATTCATTTTAGAAATAATTTAGAATTAAATCAAATTGTTTTTATCATTTTCACACCATGCAAACCTTCCAAAATATTACTATTTTGATATGCAGTAGACAAGAGGCTGTACTTAAGATTACACATATTTTTCAGTTGACACCTGATAGTAATGCAAAAGTGGTTATACACATGGGGAGGAACTTGATAAGTCTGCAATTTTTCCTCCCCAGTCATTTATATTACTACTTATATATGTGATTTTAAATGTTTTTGTTTTTATGATAATTGTAAATTACCCGAATTTTATAACTAATATTTTTGTACATAAATAAAATAAATAAATAAATAAAATAGATAAATGTCATGTATTGAAACAAAATTTTTTTTTCAATTTATCCATCAAGCATACAATTTACAAATATTTGAAAAATTTTTACATGTTTATTTTTCAAAATCCTTGAAATATAAAGATATTTAACTCGATCTAGAAATAAATTCATGAGATCCATGATTTTACAAAATCTCAAGAATAAATAAACTGACACATATGGAAAAAATGTAATACATTGATGCATGTTAAGGGGGACTGTGAACTTACGATTTTATTAAACTTTTGATTTTCTCACTCATTATTGCTTCAATTCTTACAAATTACACCTTATTTTGTAGATAATTATCTAATCTAATGACACAACATGTTTTGAAATGTATTGATTGAGTAACATTTTTTTATAAAAGCAATTAGTGAAAAGATTTACAACTTTGCCTGTACAGCATATAACTGATAGTAAAACATCAAAATGAGGTTCAAAAATCACTATTAAGTTACAAAATTTGTATAGGATCTAGAAAACCTTGCCTCAAATTTTGAATATATTTTTCCCATTTTACATGCATTTTAAGTTTTAAACCACTTATTTTCTGCCTTGCATATCAATTTTCTAATTCATATCAAAAAAAACAAAACGTGGGGTCCATCATGTTTTAGAAAAATAGTCATCAAAGTTTAGCCCCAGCCCAATATCCCTAAAGGCCGTCATTAACATAATATATGTAATGAAGTGATCCCAGACATGGGGGAAAACCCGATGATGTCATACAATCTGTGGTTAGTTTTGTGTGACCTAGTTTCATTTTCAAAAGTAAATAATGTGTGCATCTAGAAATATTTAAGTTAATTTTGATCTGTGGATACCTCAGTATCATACATAGTATAATAGCTGTAGTATTACTACAAGACTTTATTGTTTAAGGATATGAAAACAACACCTCAGTTCTGAAATGGAAAACAGTTGATCTACTTAGTTTCATAACCTGGCACATAATTATTCAAACCAAAGTGACCTAGTACTAGTACTACTACTATTATGGTCATGGGTAGATCAAATTAATATTAACACTCATGAAGTGTCTTTGATTGATGAAAATACAAACAACTAGCTGCTATTTCCAATCTGCCATCTTTTGAACAATGTGCTGCTTGTAAACAAAGGAATTCCAACGCCTGATTGGTCGAAATGGTGGCAAGCTTACATCAGCTAGTGGTGCCCTCTTTTTGGTCATGAATGTGTGCAATGATTTTTCAAGGCATGTATGCAAATGAGCTTTGCTCTCATTGGCTGCAGACACCGGTTACTTTAAATTTTGGCTGTGGCATATATATGTATATTGCCACAGATTTGTATATTGTTAAAGTTGAAATGAAAAAGAAAAAATTAGTTCAAACTATACAAACTTAGTTTTGAGAAAATGGGCTTTAAACATGGCCAATCAATATAAATTGATAGTAGTTGATGTCTATAAAATGTATCATATAAGAAAAACTATTGATGATAAAGGTTCATTTGAAAAGAATTTTTTCTTTATCATTTATAGCATACAAACAATGAAAATGTAAAAATTGAATTTTTAGCCGATATAATCTTATAAGCCTAGCAAAGAATGAACCATTGTTGCCCACATAAATGGTTGTGACCCACTTAAATGGGTTAAAAAAAAAAAAAAAATTGAAGATAAAAATTTCAAAACATGTTGTTCTTATAGTTTACAGTATAATAAATATTAAATCTTGAAAATAGAATATTTTTTTTTTTTAAAGAGTTCACAGTATTTAATATATTAAATCGACTTCTTACAAATTTCGTGTGTTAATTATCACATACTGCTGTTTTATATATATTTAACAAGACATAAACTCCAAAATGACAAATATATTTAATGAAATTAAAAATGGAAAAAAGTTTAATAAAAAATCAGAGAAATATATAGTGTATCAAATTTAAGTAAACATTTTCCTGTAAGAGACCAATAGAATAAAACTTGAAATTAGGATGTTTTACAAGGCAAAAGCAAAAATTATCTTTTATAATATAGATACAAATATCATTAAAAATAAACCATAACAGTATGTATACCACACACATATATAATTCAATATCAAAGTAGAACTAAAAAAGAGTAAGTTATATTGCAAATATAATCATGTATTAATATCGACAGATATATAACATCACAGATATAATAAAGGCATGAATAAACTATACAGTCTACACACCATAGCTTTGGATTTTTCTGCATATTTTTTTTTCAGAAAAGATATGTTTTCAAATAGACAGATCCAATAGTAACCAAAATAATCCCTTCATTACAACCACGCTCGTCCAAAATCTGTTAGCAAGGGCGGGTGGCATGAAAATTTCACACTTGACATCTTGCGTAGATGGTGGTGGGGTGGGGGAATGGAAATGGATCTGCGAGCGATGCTTCTACACAACACTTTGGGTTGAAGTTATCAAACCGGCATGGACGCAAATGATGCTGTTGTCATCTATCTGGTGTCTAATTTGGTCCACTTAATATATAATACTTCCACTTAAAAATAATATCATATATTTGATATATATATATATATTGTTAAGTAAGATTAATATGGTAACATAAAATATACATAAAGGATACATAAAAATACAATATAAGTGGCATTTAAAAATACTTTCCATATAATGCACAATATAATAAAATATACAGCCAATATCAGATCTTTCCACAAATATAATCTGGCAATATAGATATATAGATAATACATGGAAGTCTACTAAAAATATTCAGAAAGTAAAAATACAATATGTATAAATTATACATATAATGTATAAAGTAAAAATCAATAGTTTTAGATTGAAATTGATCGATAATGTAGACTGTGTTCAGTCTCTCTATACAATATAAAACATATGTATATCTTGAAATATTTTAGACTTCAGAATCAATGCCTTGGATGTAATATGCTTTAGAATATTACGTATAAATTTTCCAAAATAATAATGTATAACAACATCACACACTACTCAAAATAATGTTAGGGTTGATAAAAAAGTTTTACAATATTTCTCCTTCCTGTTGAGTTCAAATGGTTCCGTGTTGTAAATCATTGATGGGATGGCCTGAAAGTTTTCAGTTGTAATAAGAAACATCGACATTATCCACTATTCACTTATGATGATCAAATATAATGAAAAACAGTCCTATCATATAAAATATTAATATTCTAGACAGTAAAATAGATTTTGACTATGTAGAAGTCTATGTTAGAACGAATACTCATCAGCTCAAGCAATACATACCAATAACTGTTTTATAAATTATTTATTAAGTTCATCTTTAAACAACACAAACACAATTTACTGTTGACAGTTTCAGCAACTCCTGTCACCATTTTCAAAACGTCTCTGCACATGTCAAGGTCACTCAACACGACTTCCGATGCCGAAAATCAAGGCCACTGTGGTAATGAATTTGTCTGACTATGAGGATAAGGTTACTGAAATGTTAAGTGACGCTAGGACATATGCAAAATTAAAAAAAGACCCCATCCAATCTTACAAAAAGAAACTCATAACAATTTTAACAAGATTCAAAGAAGAAGACAAAATTACAGAAACTCAATATAGACTTTTATATCCTACATCAGAGACCGTCCCCAGAATGTACTGTACTCCCAAGATCCACAAAGAAGGAAACCCACTACGTCCTATAGTTGTTTATACTGGTTCGATAGGATACAACAGCTCAAGAGCCGTAGCGGATCTTCTAGGCCCAATGGTAGGACTGACACAACTCCATGTGAAGAACTCGAAAGACTTGGCCAAAACGATGAGTACCATAATGATTCAGGATGATGAAGTGTTTGCTTCCCACAATGGAAGTGTCGCTATTTACAAACACGCCCATAGACTGAGCATTAGACATCAATGACAGACTCTGTAAGGATACAACATTGAAAAAAAAACACGTTTGACACCAAATGATGTTATGGAACTATGAGAGTTCATTTTGACCACCACATATTTTCAGTTCAGGGCACTATCTACCAACAAAAAGTTTGGCACAGCTATGGGAAGTCCAGTGTCACCCATTGTCGGCGTACCTGTTTTTGGAGTGGCTGGAACAGAAATCCGTGCCACTTCACCAATCACATGCAGACCGCAGTTGTGGAAAAGATCGAAAAGGCGATGTATTGGAAAAGACAAAAGAAGAAAAACACAGAACTTGACTGACCATCTCAATACAGTAGATACTACAGGAAGCATCAAATTCACCCATGAATTGGAGAAAGATGGCACCATTCCGTTCCTAGACACTCTGATTTTTAGGAAAGCAGATAGTACTGTGAAACTACTGGTATATAGAAAAAAAGACCCCAAAGACCAGTACCTACATTTCTCATCTCACCATCCATTGCAATACAAGTTAGGTGTGATCCGTGGTACTTGACAGGTGCAATGACATAGTGACAGAGACAGGGGATAGACAGAAAGAAAGAAGAACACATAGTAGGGGCTCTGTCTAAATGTGGTTACCCAAGATGGTCATTTGAAAAAGTGAAAGCACAGATAGAAAAGAAGACGGAAGGAGGAAAAGGACAAGAGAAAGAAAAAAAGAATAAGGACTCAGCAGGGTCCAAAGGTTTAGTCATCTTTTCTTACGTCTGAAAAGGGGGTAACAGAGGGTTTCACGTATTCTCAATAAGCACCAAGTGTCTACAGCGGAGACGCCCCTGCAGACCATCAGGAACATTCTTGTTCACCCTAAGGACAAACAGGATAAGCTAGAGAAATGTGAAGTGGTGTACAAAATTCCCTGTAAGTCTTGCAAGAGTGTATATGTTGGGGAAACTGGCAGAAAACTGGGCACCGTGTAAAACAACACATGAAGGATGTGGAGCAGAACAGTGGGGGATCTTTCACCAGAGCAGCGAGGAAAGAATCTCTCACCCAGATCAACAAGAGTGCGATCACAGACCATGTGAAACAAAACAATCATGAGATAGACTGGGAGGAAGTGAGTGTACTGGATAGGGAGGGGGATTGGAGAACAAGAACCATCAGGGAGGCGATAAAGATACGAGGACAGAAGCAGGTCATGAACCGAGACAGGGGGGCCTTTCAACTCTCTCACGTGTACGACCCGATTTTCGGCATCGGAAGTCGTGCTGAGTGACCTTGACATGCGCAGAGACATTTTGAAAATGGTGACAGGAGTTGCCGAAACTGTCAACAGTAAATTGTGTTTGTGTTGTGTAAAGATGAACTTAATAAATAATGTATATATATATGTATTCCAACACGATGAACTCGTTCAAGGAAATAACTGTTTTAGTTTAAATTTAGAGGTGTAATATAAAACTATCAACTATTATCAAAACCTTTTTATGTCCTTTATAAATCTGTTTTAAATAAAGCAACTATATTTAATTTGATGCTGGCCATAAAAGTTCTATTTCTTTGAATCATTTATGTGGTATTACACCTGAGGGTCCAGCATAGGGAGGGGAGGGCTGTAAGCAGCATGAGACACAGTGCTTCAATATTGAAGATCTACTCAGTTTTAGGGGAAAGCTCCAATATGAGATACTGCCGTTAAGGGAAAGCTCCAATGTCTATTTATTGTGTCCATTAAAAACTTGAGAAAAATTTAGAATAATATTGATACACAAAATTAAAAGATAAAGCATACCCTACTTAAAACATTGCAATTACTTGAATGTAAGTTATTAACATTACATTATAAAATAATCTAAACATAAAAAATAATAACCCAGAATTTGTTCTCAAGGTTTTAACATCATGTATGAACGCGTATATGACAAACAATACGAACAATTATTGCTAAAAAGATCCCACAGACAACAACTTTCTTACAGATTTGTTTTGATATTTTTACCCTCATGTATGTGACCAAATGAAATGTTAGCATTAATGGCTGTGTTGGTCAAACTCGCTAATAATTTTAATATTAAAAATGGCCGGACTATTGAGCAGTGTAATGAATAAAAATGGACCGAAAAGAACTAGAATTTCAAGATGCATTCTTAGTTACAATTTCCTACAGTGTAATATCGTAATAGATTACAATGACATTGAGTAATATAG
The DNA here is from genome assembly GCA_019095985.1 of Streblospio benedicti. Lineage (NCBI taxonomy): Eukaryota > Metazoa > Annelida > Polychaeta > Spionida > Spionidae > Streblospio > Streblospio benedicti. Next base: position 34,369 of record JAGTTF010001353.1, on the reverse strand, counting down.
CGGGCTACATCTACATCTTATAAAATTAATCAGTTCTTGTTCTTGTTTGGGAACGAAACTGATCAATGATGTCATAACCAAAATTCAAACTACATATGTATAAATAATTCATTTGTGGATTCGTCACAATTACCATCAGTCATAGAGGAATAAAATAATTAATCATATGTGAACAACATAACCCAAGTGACTGATTTCAAGTGAAAATAAAATATCTATAAAAAATTGCATATGATTAATAACTATATTTTGTTCAGAAATCTAGTTTTAGCTTACAGTGCCAGTGAGCTATTGGATACCGGCACTTTAAATATTTTCATTATTATAATTATTATTATAATCGTTTTGTGTGTGTGATTATCTATTCATAACAAGCAGTGACATGAATGAATGAGATTGTAACATCAAGTATTTAATCAGTATTAACAGACTTAAAGGGGAAATTTTTGACAGCCATTTTGAAAATCACATAAATGCATTACCATTTTACATTAACATACACTGTTGCAGATTTAAAAAAAAAGATTCTTACTTCCTAGGACCAAAAAGAATGTAAAAACCAAAAATGCATTATTATGTCAAAATATCCATTTTACATTAACATACAGATTTGCAGATTTTAAGAAAAAAAGAATTTTTTTACAAAAAATGCATTATTATGAAAATATCCATTTTAAAACAGAATGTAAAAAAAAAAGATCCTATTATGAGACCAAAAAAATATCCATTTGAATGTTAACAATGGGCGGACTATTGGGCAGTGACTGGTCTCACCTGTAGGCTGGGAGCCACACACCGCCTCCCTACAACAACAACAACACGATTCAAACAATTTTAACTGAATGTATGTTTAGATCATCCAAGGCTTCTTTTATTCATGATTCAAAGAATTTGATGGATACCAATAGAAACCAGATTTTCATTCGGCCCGAAGAAGTTGTTGCGAAAACAAAGAAAGTCTCGCCAAAAATGACATGGTATGGTTTCTATTGGTATCCATCAAATTCTTTCAAACAATTCCTAGTTTTTCTATTCTCATTAATATTAATCTGTATGCGTACTAAAAATCCTATGTATTTGGTGCTTTTTCATAATGTTCTTTTTATGCTGTGTGGTATTCACTATTGTTTAATTTTGATTTTTTATTTAAACGTTTTCAAACCATGTAGGTTCCTTGTCAAAAAGTAAAATAGAAATACAAGTTAAGACATTGCAAATACAGTACTACAAAGAATAGCCATTTATTAACTAACCACAGACATTTATTAATTAGATGATGCCGGATATTGCATCCCACCAACTGAAACAATGATATATCAATACATACATTTTATGCTCGCCACACTACATAATAATTACATCGGCAGCCCAACACACCATAATAGCTGCATGGTCATCACTTATTTTGCTCATTTGTTAACACAAAGAATGACATATACAAGTTTGTTTCTCACATTATATTTATCAATTTCCCCACAAGTATGATAGAGAATCAGTGTGTAGTGTGTTCTTAGCTTTGTGAAACACATACGGACAACATGTGGGTGGTGGAAAAATGGGGTTGAGGGGTAGAAATACTCTCTATTTTTCAAAATGTTAGTGCATGGGATTTAGTTTTTGTATTGAGGATCAAAATTGGTTTATTAATAAATGGTGCATGCAAAGGTAACAAACACAATATACATGCCCAGCCTTATGTCCTGGTTATAACTGATAACAAATAAGTCCTACTAGTATGATATAGCTTATTTAAAAATAATTGATACTCAGAACTAGCATTGAGCCGTTCATCACATTGTGCATTTCTTAGTTTGCAGCATATTGAAAAATGTAAAACACAACATGAGACCAATATACATGGAATGAATGGTCCAAAGGGATGGCGTGTTTCATGGAATGCCCTTCTAGTTGTACAGGTTTCAATAATTATTATTCTAAAGGAAATTTTCAATTTGTCTTTATCAGTTTAAAAAAATCATCAATAACTCATCAATGTAAAAAAATCTTGTAACACATTGTATTTTTTTCTTATTTGATAACACATATGATAAAAATGAGCCAATTTCTTATTTCTAATAATCATATTGATACTTAGGTGTAGTGGAAACAATTTAGAAATCAGTGGGTGCTGTAACTCAATTTCATTGCATTATTTCAAACATCATTTGCACTATTTCATCATTGATTTACGATTATATGCAAGACCACAAAATGATACATCTTTAAGAAATTTCAAAGACTGTTTGTTAAACAAAAAATGATATTCTCAGTCTTGATTTATGGAGATGAATTTCAAGTAGCCCATTTTCCTGCTTGTTAAAATGAAAAATATCAACATTATGCATAATGCGATTGAAAGGAAATGAGCCTAACTTGAAATATTAGAAAATCACAATAAACAATATCAAAACACAAGGTTCTACTGCATCTAATTATTGTATAAAACAAATTTAATTAATTACCTGGTGTTACTCCTGGCACGGTATAATACGCTACACCTACAAGCGTGCCAAAAGGTTTGTAGTAAAACTTTTCAAGATATTTGGATGAAATATTTCGGTTGAAAATGTCTCACTGAATCCACTATTTTGCTGTTAATTGATAAATTTACAATTATGAAATGTGCTGTCATTAACTTTTTATCTCAAATTTTAAATGTTTGAATTTTTTCACGCTTTCTATAAGTATATCATCTACATACACCGTATTTATCAACCAATTAATTGAAAGCAAATACATCAAAGTATTTGATGTATAAATGTCACATATTAGTAAGCAAATAAAATCAAATTTAGCCATGAAGACATTTATATTTTGTTTCAATGAGTACAATTAAACAAACATAAATAATAATAATGATGTGTAAATAAAACACATTATTAAATTATAACACTTCAACAGTCATTGCACATAGTGGTCTAAAAATATAGAAATAGCACTAAAACAGTTGTTTGGTTTTTGGCTCATTCATAACAAAGGCACCAGCATCAGATAGTGTAAAGTATTAATTAGTCCTAGGAATGAACACATAAAATTGTCTCTAATCATCATGTAAAACAGCATCACACATTTACAAAATTTATGACAGTTGATTCTAAAATTTAGTGACATGACTTATGCAATTTTTAAAAAGTACAGCAAAAGGACAATTGAGGATACAGCAGCTTCTAGCTCAAATAGACATATGTTTATTGTTCGTCGAAAATTGCAATCGGCGCTGTGTTAATGCGCATGAAATGGGGTTGCATTATTATGTCGTTGTGATCTTTTATTCCAATGCTGGGACCTTTGTGTGAACAAGGCACAAAGATACATGCTAAATACGCATTTAGAGAAGAAGAAAATATAGCATAGCACGCCTTGGACTTGGGGACACCATAGAGTACAGAAACCTACATCTAAATGCTTATTGCTGTCTATGAAAATACCACAGGCGCTTACTTGTGCTGTGGCACATTCAAAATACAAAGTCGATGGCTTCCGCTATTGTCACTACTCCACGGCACACATTTGTAGCAGGGACAAAACAACAATGAGCCATGACGTGTCGAGAGGGAACCTACCAGAGCGCAACTGTCCGTGAAAAAAGGACCGATAGAGAGATGCTCCTGGGTGTAACTAGCATGGAGTATCAATACTACCTTGATTGAAGTACAGTGATCAGGAATGTTCATACTATCGTGATTGTAGTACAGCAATCGGGAAGGTTCATATTATGTTGATTGAAGTACAGCAATCGGGAAGGTTCATATTATGTTGATTGAAGTACAGCAATCGGGAAGGTTCATATTATGTTGATTGAAGTACAGCGATCAGGAAGGTTCATATTATGTTGGGAATCGGGAAGGTTCATATTATGTTGATTGAAGTACAGCAATCGGGGAAGGTTCATATTATGTTGATTGAAGTACAGTTCATATTATGTTGATTGAATCAGGGAAGGTTCATATTATGTTGATTGAAGTACAGCGATTGGGAAAGGTTCATATTATGTTGATTGAAGTACAGTGATCGGGAAGGTTCATATTATGTTGATTGAAGTACAGCAATCGGGAAGGTTCATACTATGTTGATTGAAGTACAGCAATCGGGAAGGTTCATATTATGTTGATTGAAGTACAGCGATTGGGAAAGGTTCATATTATGTTGATTGAAGTACAGTGATCGGGAAGGTTCATACTATGTTGATTGAAGTACAGCAATCGGGAAGGTTCATACTATGTTGTACAGCCATCGGGAAGGTTCATACTATCTTTTACAGCCATCGGGAAGGTGCATACATGACAATTCTGCCACCAGGAGTAATAAAACTAGTGTAATGTTTTTGTCACACCTGAAGCAACTTACTACATGTGCTAACCTACACTGGCACCACTATGGTTCTGTTACAACCTACACTAGCACCATCATGGTCCTGCTACTTACTAGGCTGTTGTGGAGCCCCCATGGGCGTGTACATGACGTTCTGCTGACCCCCGGTGGCGGTGCTCGTCTGAATGAAGACCACTTGCTGGTGCGGGCCACCATGCTGGTATTGCACCGTCATTGGGGATGCGTGCACTGCCTGAAAGGTGCACCAACTTAAAGAGACATGCATAGGTAAATGTCATATCATATGTGAGACTTTTATGCAACATAAGTAGTCCTTGCTCTGTGAGTTGAATACATACATTTTCATCTACTTGCCATGCTCCATTTCTTCATAATTAATTATTTCTCAAAACTGGTTTTGTACCCAAAAACATCATGTTTGTAAACATTGACTTTTGATCATTTTTGATAAATATTTCTGAAAAGTTAATTTTTGCGCTTCACACACGGGTGATAGAGACTGCAATTTCATGCAGGGCTCTATTTTGCTAGGGGAGATATGGAGATGACAATCAATATGGTCGTCCACGTTTTTAAGGGCATTGCTATTTATTCAAACTTTTTTAATGTCTCACATCTCAAGCTTCGCCTTAACCCGTCTCCAATGATCTAACTCAACACACACCAGGCTCTG
>JAGTTF010001353.1:9072-29264 GCA_019095985.1 Streblospio benedicti | reverse complement strand
GCATTAGCACTATTTGTAGTACTTGCTAATATATTGGTGCTTATCTTAACTAATTTACTTTGAACAAAAACTGTATACAAATAGATTGACCTTCGCATTTCAAAAGAATAAACAAAGTGTCATTTAACAATCAAAATCTATTGGTGTGAATCACGTTTTCAAGCCAAAATTAGTTTAGTTTTTGGATACATCCTTGAAGCTCAAAATGGCACCGGCATACCCATTGTCATTTTTAATGGTGGCCCTCGCTCTCCGAGGGTACAGACTTGTTTTTGCAATGCAGGGTGGGTGGGGAGGGGGACAGCATCTGTTTTGGGTATGTATGCTCCACGGTTAGTTCAAAATGGGGGTCCTTATTTTTGTAAAATGTTTTTAAATACCCGGGCCCCGATTGGTTTGGTTCAGACTATACGCACGAGGTCTGTAGGCTATTAACTCAACTCAGAATTCAGCCAAAAATTCAGCCAGAAACTCAGCCAAAATGCGTAAGATTTTGAAGGAATGACGTACATCACGTTCAGATAACTAGGTCACACGTAATGTTGATAAACGTGGTCGCTGCACCTACTGTACTCAATCATGGATAACTTTAAAAAAACGATGGCAGCGAGCATTAAACGATTTGTTATGGTCAAAAGACGTGTGGGAATCGCCTCTCATATGTCATGTGACTGTCTGTCTATCCATAAATGAACACGAATGTCCACGAGAAAGAGGTGTGAAACCAATCGCATTTTAATTGGAACAAATGATTACTACTTAGATCTAGTTATATAGATAGAAAGAACGTGATATCGTAAGGATGCAAATTAGAGAATTTACAAATTTACAATTGTTGGATTAATTATTTCTCCATGTCAATCACGTATTGATTTTTTTTAATCTTTTACCGATGTTTGAAAACCAGGTGCCATACTTATATCCAAGCCCCGCTTGGGTTGTTTTAAGACTATACACACGATAGGTCTGTAGGCTATGAACTCAGCCGATTTATCTATAAGTGGGTAAACAATTTGTTTGGTGTGGAAATGTTACTGTAACGTTTATTTCGGGGGTGTCAGCGATCAGAAGCGATCTATATCAGTGAAAATGTAGATCATAGTGTAGTGAATGACTTCTCATTCATAGCTTTTTATATATAATAATAAAATGCAAATATATCAATTCAGAATCGGCCAATTTCCTATTCATTTGTACGTGACAGCGTTTTGTTCTTCATTCTTAGATTTTCTGCACATGAACAAGACATAATATGAGGAGTTGGTCTTTAAGCAATTGCTTATCTATCTCTATATTGATATGGTTTATACCAGAATAAGGGGTCTTAGATATTTTGACTTGGCAAAAGTGTGAGTCTTTGCTTTGAGATTTGTGAGAAATTAGCGGTTCTCAAAATGGAGGGTCTTCCTGCTGAGGGTATATACCCAACCTACTGGGGAAGAGCCCCCCTCCCCCCCCCCCGCCACGCGCACCCCAGGGAGTCCACTACCATGACTTCACGTGAATCTCGTTTGCACTTCACATATGCATCGTTTTAACATCTTGTGACATGAACATTAAACCCGTGGATGCGGTCCCCTGTAGATCACACCATGGAGCCGTCACACCCCGGTCAGAACCAGCTGTATAATGGAGGTGCCGGCGGGCAGCCGCCGCCACCGCAGCAACAGCAGCAGCAGCAGCAGCAAGGATATGGCCAGCAACAGCAGCAGCAACAGCAGCAGCAAGGCTATGGCCAGCAGCAGCAGCAGCCGCCGTATGGACAACAGCAAGGATGGGTACAACCTCAGCAACAGCAGCAGCAGCAGTACCCGTACCAACCACCGATGCAGCAGCAAGTGATAGTGCAGCATGTAAGTTACAGTCTGTTAATAATCTACACCATAAAGTAGAAGTTTTACAGAACATGATCCGTAATCATTCGAGACATAACTTACTAAACCATCCTTACTTTTTATCTGAGCTATATTTTAATGAACACTCGGATATTTAAATGAACTGACACAGCTGTTTCATGTACCATCCATGGTATTTCCTCGGTGAATGGATGTAAAACAAAACGTTTGCTGTGTATGTCCACGAAAATCATGTAGTGAAGCTTAAAATCCAGTTCATACAATTTCAAAACTGGATGCCCAACCATCATGAAGTTAAAGAGACATGAACAGGTAAATTTCATGTCTTATAAACTTTTTATGCCACATAAATAGTACTTGCTGAGCCATTTGAATATATACATTTTTATCTATATGTAGCTTTTCATTTCTTCATAATTAATCAGTTCCCTATTTCGGTTTCTTGAAATGTACCCACAGCCCAATGTTTTGTAAACAAAGAGGGAATTCCATAACATCCAGCCTTAATAACTATTTCCGACACGTGAATTTCGGCTTGCGGCACACGAGTGATAAAGGCTACAGTCCTGTTATTAGTACGGAACCTCCCAATGTCAATCCACTCGTTTTTCTCTCTGTTTTAATTTATTTATATTTTTCTATCAAACGCGTGTTTATGATTGTAAAATTGGAAGTTATTAGGTGCAACATGTCAAAAAAATAGGATTGAAATTGTCAGAAGACTGGATTCATGTCCCTTTAATGTTATATTTTAGTTTGACAATGCGTGTATGTTGTTAACACACCTCTGTGATAATCATCAGAATGTATTTACGCAAACCAAACATTACATATTGGATGCTGGCAACATTCCAATCTGTTACCATAAAGCACACCTATGGGACAGCGTATTTTTACTTCCTGGATTAGCGACTGATTCTAAAATCCCCAGTGCTACCTTGGTGGATCCAAGTTCACGTTCCTAAAGATATTCATAATTGTAATTTTTATAAAACTGAAAGATCAGACTTTCTTCAGAATACCAGAGACGTTGTACTTACTTACTCTTTGATCAATAACTTCAAAATTCTATGTAACTCACACCCCAGGCTACTATCTAAGTTTATTAATAATATTTGGACAAAAAGGAAAGATGGTATGTATAAAATATAAATGAAATAATGAGGCTTCTCTAGGATTTCCTCTGTGACTGAATTTTATCTGGAATTGTGATTTAATTAAATTAAATTTTAACATGTGATAGGATTTGGAACGAAAAGAAAAAACTATATGTACTGTATTTATTAAATTTTATTATTTGTATTTCTCCAATTGTATATAAAAAAATTAAATGTGACAAATAGGCCCAATGGGCCGGGTGCTACTTTATTATAAAATTATATTATATTATATTATGTAGTCAAATGTAACATATGTCACAATAATAAAAGATTTTAAACTGTACAGTAAAATCTTGGAAAAGGAACAATTTGCCAATGGGGATAGCGTACAATGAAGGACATTTTTTTTCTTCAGCTGCCATACAGTCTCTCTATAAATGTTCCTATAGTAGGAACATCATACTAATGGGACACTTTTCTACTCACAGTCATGCACGATTGCGAGGTTTTAATGTATTGCTATTGTGATTCTTGATCACTATAAGTATAGGGTAGATCAATAATGAGCTGCTAATTGATTTTGAGGAGTTTTTTGAGAAATATTGTTGTCATATGCATTATTCCATCTAAATAATTTAGAGAAGCTCTGTATTTTAACACATGTTAATAGAAATACATATGTACTGCCTGGCTTTTTTCCAAGGATCCTAAGAACCCATCAGATATTCATAATGTTGATACAGTAAAGATCTTGGCAAAGGGACACTTCACCAATGGGGACACCGTCCAATTAAAGACACGTCTACGTTCAAATTTCTGGCCATTTAGCCCCCACCCACCCCCGTACCATGCTCTCTCCCAGCACCACCCATTGTCCAATGAGAGACATGTATCTACGCTATACTGTCCATGTCGTGGTTTCAGCCGGCTCCCGGGCGGTCGACTTACGAGGCTTACCACGCCAAGCAGTCGGTGGGGCTGGGGGCCACGCAGGTCACGGTGGGAATCCTGCTCTTCATCTTCAACATTGTGGCCATGGTCCTCAGCGCGTCCATTTCCTTCGTCGGCCATGGCATCTGGATGGGCATATTTGTAAGTGTAATCGCCGCCATCTTGCAATGTGGAAATAAAAAAGCTAAGTATACAAGGATGAGCACTGCTGTTTGGATGATCAGCAAATGTTTGAATGATCAGCTACTCTTTGAATTGAAGAAGTTGAAGTCTTTAATTACACATTCCTTAAACCTATCTGAAAATGATAATACCGACAAATTAGTACACATACAAGTTCGCTAAAGTTAAAGCAGTTGACTTTTCTATGTCAAGTAGAAACAAATGTTTCTGACGATCCCAATGATCGGACTCCAATTACTCCAAACCACGATCTCTTACAGCGCGGAAACTTTTGTATCTTAATGTTCAAAGATGTTACTAAATTTTAGAAAGTATCATCGTCAAGTCAACAGGTTATCTTCAATTATTTCTTGCTCATTTGTAAGTCCTATCAAAAGACGATGAACTGAACAAATCAATCGTTCGTGATGACCACCATGATTAGAACCAGAAGGAGAATGACAAATGCCACTTAATACCTCTAATTGAAGCAAAGTAAGCGCCTTGTGTGTCCAATGAAACTACGATATCTACAAGTTCCCTTTGGGCACCACAGATGTTTGTTGCATTGTCAATAAAAATCTTCTCTGGGACACCTCTCCGAGAAATAAACCTTGACATTGCGCATATGAAAGCAGATGACTCCAAAGAAATTTACCATTTGAATGTGAATAGCATGTGTAGCTAAGCACATACTACAACCATAACGCTTGATTATTTGATGACAAACCTTGCACAAGAAAGGTCCAAAGTAATCAAGTCCCACAAACTGAAAAGAAAAGGAAGGTTTGATCTCTTCATCTGGACAAGGAGCCATTGTAAAGGCTTAGCATTGTCAGAGAGTTATTGATAAACCAAATTATTGCACATACAAGTTCACTAAAGATAAAGCAGAAATATAAGGAAAAAACTATGAAATACAAAATCTACAAAACCTGATTGTGTGGGAATTTGACATCACAAATGAAACCTTGAATCAGAATAATATGTAAAACTGAAAAGTGGCTACAGTCATTATAATGCAGTATCAGGTAGCATTAATAAGAATAATAAGTATCATTGATAACAAAAATGAAACCCAATACATAGTAGGTGAATATGTGCAACAATACAATTGCCAATTTTGAAGGTGGATATAATTTGGTAAAAAGAAAGAACATCGTCTTTCCTATGCTAATTAATGTAATTAAAGACTATCAATCATAATGAATCAAGATCTAAATGTATATAAATGTATATCTTTAATAGTAGAATTTATATTATTTTCTATAGATCAATGGAATGAAATAAGTATTTTGAATGAAATAAGTATTTTTTAACAGTGAAAACATCAGTAGTCTTTAATGTCATTATAGTCATCCCGATTTGCTTTCAGTTCATCCTCACTGGCAGTTTTGGAATAGGTGCCCGCAACAAGGGAAAATGTCCGGTAAGTCTGATATGCTTCTGTATTAACAACCTTTCGTTTGAGTCAACATATATGGCTTAAATAATTATTCTAAAATCTCTGTTGGAACTGGAAAGAGCTCCTCAATTCCGTTTCATGGTATATTACTTGACACTTAACTCTCAAACGATTTCGAGTTGAAATTCCAATATTTTAATCTCTGTGTCTATCACTCAAAAACTTGTTTGAAATCACATTTGGACAGAGCTTTTCAGGTATATTTGAATAAGATATCATAGAGCTTAGAATCCTTAAGAAATTTTAAAAATTAGATATTGTGCTGAGTAATAAATATGATATGATACAACTTGCTTGCTGACTGGACACCATGGGAGATCATGGGAATTCCCATCAAAAGTATTGCTGGAGAAACCCATAAAAGTAATTTGCTTATAACGAAAGCTATAATGGCTCAAAATGTAACAAACCCTTGGAGAGAGCTCTTTCAACCCTTTCAAATGGTGTATTACACACAAATAAAGTTGTGCAAATATTGAGTCAGAAATTGTCAGGTTTGATCACTGTGTCGCACATTGTTTTTGCTCATAGCTCAAAAACTAATTGTTAATTCTTTTATGAAATCACCACTGTTTAAACAACCAATTACATAGCCAAAACCTTTTATAAATAGAAATAATTCTACCGCCAATGATATCTGTGTAAACAACTGTAGCTGTGTAAGATTAGAAATTATGATGATTGAAAACAGTTGATGCACTTTTTAATATTTAACTTTCCATCCAGACGTAGAGTATTCTAAACCCGAAATTTTTGTTAGGAATACATGACGATTATTGTGTTGAAACTACAAATGGCTCATGCTGGTGAATTTCATTTAAAAATTCACATAAACAAATCAGATGATAGGGCAATAATTTCAATGTATGACATGTATAGAACATACTCACACAACAACGTCTGAAGAAGCCATGTAGTACACCATGGTGAAACGTCATAAGTTTCACAAATATAAACAGTAGAGAATGGTAAACTATTACTATTATTATAGTTCCTAATATTTATGGCTTTATCTAGTAATTATAAGATAGTAATAAATAGTAATTTCCTTTAGATAAGCAGCAAATTATTACTGTCCACAATCTAAGGAACATTTGCTTACCATTTAATAAAATAATTATAAATTGTCAACAACTTTATTATTGGAAATTATAACACTCTATCTGTGACACGTGACTCTATCCTGCATTCTGATTGGCTTAGAGCCAAATCAGCCAGTCACATATTTCTCCATAGAGACCGGGCAATAGTGCCCTCTAAAAGTGGGTCACACTTTCCGCATCTATTTAAATAAGTAAATCAATATATAATCATATTGGCCATCTGTACACTCATTAAATGTATGCCAATGCTTAAGAAGTGTGTGTACGTTGGATTTTCTTCAAAATTTACTTGCAAACAAAGCGTAGATGATTGAGAAAAGAAAAAAAAATTGCTTACTGTTTAGAACATGAAATAACAGAATGTTTTCAAAGTTTTCTCAATAAACCTTTCATGTCTTAATATTCTTATTCTTATTCTTAATACGTACATATTTCTAAGTAAGACTGATGTGAAATAGTACGCCTGACGTTATTTCTAAATGTATGGCGTTTGTTGTACTACGCACACATGCGTAAGACGTTTAATATCGCATAGCGGTATTTGGGTCCATTTTCAACATTTTCTGCAATAGTTTTGTTGATGCTTGTGAGAAAGCATTCAAACTTTGTACAATGCTTACATGTCTACTGAACATTAACTGTATTCAATTTTGGCACTTTGCCAATTAGAGTTTACCTTTCAGGGGGCCATTTTAATCATTTTTCTTTCTAATTTCCACTATATTTTCAATACTGTTCGAAACATGACCATCGAATTGGCATAGTGATTATATTGGAATAAAAGTGCTCAGAGAGCACAGCATTACCATATTAATGTCGACTCATGAGCAATAGATATCTACTTTTGCCATATTAAGAAAGAAAGCACCTGCAATCCAATGCCAAGAACATAGACGTAGCATGAGTCATGCATCAAGTAAGACTTTTTTCTGCTTTCTTGCAAACATCTTTATTGCACATGGGTCAACGTTGCTCTAGCGACGCTGTGCTCTATGAGCACTTTTGATCTAGTTGTTGTAAATCCTTCCGTTGTTTTGTTGTTCAGATCATCACGTTCATGGTGCTGTCCATTATCTCGGCGGTGCTGTGTATGTTCCTGCTGGGGCTGTCTGCCGGAGCCCTCGCCAATGACAACAACTACTACGACGACTACAACAGCTATGACAGCCAGTACTACAATGGCATGTATTTTACTAGAGGCTCCAACTCCAAGAGTTCCAGGGTACGAATTGAGTATTTACCATGATTACTATATGTACAAATTTATATACAATTCTTTTAAACTATCGTAACGTAGTACTGCATCTTGTTTCAAGATTTATAATTGATACAGTCAACCGCATTGTCTCTGGTACATTGCTTCTATCTCAAATGTGCCACATAGCTATCGGTCTAATACCGCCACTCCGTCTAGTCTCATCACATAGGGTCCTATGTAACCTTACATTAACTCTGTGCTATGTCTTGATAAATATGACACCATTTACAATGCATTTTGCTCTTATAAACAACCGATTGGTGGGAGACATTTTAAAAATACAAGTCTATACATATATACGAAATCTATAGCTTTATCAACGCATAAATTGCTGTAATGCTCAATGTAACAGAAAACGTCTATACCTTTGCTGTCAATTTACTATGAAAACATCTTTTTTTTCAGGGGGGGGGATCTAAGACAGGTTTTCACTTTTCAGCTCTATTTTTCTTCAGGTGTATTGTTCAGCTGTTGAATGAAGCCTATGTTATTCATCTATGTTTTACGCTATCGCTTAACCTTAATATTCTACTACATAGCAATGTGCAGTAGAAGCATGTAAGATGATTTCAAACGATTCCAGCAACAAGGGGCTATTGCGATGGATGCGCTGATGCTCATTCTGTGCTTTGTGGAGGCCGTGGCTGCCATCTGGTCCTCTGCCATCTGCTGCCATGCTGCCTGCTGCTGTCGTGACCAGCGCGGGGTATGTACCAGCTTACATTCAGAGGTCGGCTGGCATAGGGTATTACCCGACCAAATGCTCGGGTTCTAGGGTTTTATTGGGGCAGATCCAGGGGGACCAGAGCCTGGTGTGTGTTGAGTTAGATCATTGGAGACGGTTGAAGGCGAAGCTTGAGATGTGAGACATTAAAAAAGTTTGAATAAATAGCAATGCCCTTAAAAACGTGGACGACCATATTGATTGTCATCTCCATATCTCCCCTAGCAAAATAGAGCCCTGCATGAAATTGCAGTCTCTATCACCCGTGTGCCGAAGTGCAAAATTAACTTCTTAAAAATATGTATTAAATATGATAAAAAGTTAAAGTTTACAAACATGATTTTTGGGTACAAAACCAGTTTAGAGAAATAATTAATTATGAAGAAATGGAACACGGCAAGTAGATGAAAATGTGTATATTCAACTCACAGAGCAAGGACTACTTATGTTGCATAAAAGTCTCACATATGATATGACATTTACCTATGCATGTCTCTTTAAGTTGGTGCACCTTTCAGGCAGTGCACGCATCCCCAATGACGGTGCAATACCAGCATGGTGGCCCGCACCAGCAAGTGGTCTTCATTCAGACGAGCACCGCCACCGGGGGTCAGCAGAACGTCATGTACACGCCCATGGGGGCTCCACAACAGCCCAGTAAGTAGCAGGACCATGATGGTGCTAGTTTTAGGTTAGCATTAGTGCTAGTGTAAGTTATAACAAAACCATGATGGTGTCAGTGTAAGTTATAACGGGACCCACAGTGGTGCCAGTGTAGGTTAGCAGTTATGCTGTGTTTTTCTTCTTCTCTAAATGCGTATTTAGCGTGTATACTTGTGCCTTGTTCACACAAAGGCCTCAGCATTGGAATAAAAGATCGCAGCAACATGATAATGCAACCCCATTTCATGCGCATTAACACAGTGCCGATTGTGATTTTTTGACAAACAATAAGCATATATCTATTTGAGCTAGAAACTGCCGTATCCTCCACTTTCCTTTTTGCTGTGTATTTAAAAAAGTTGCATAAGTCATGTCACTAAATTTTAGAATCAACTGTCATAAATTTTGCAAATGTGTGATGCAGTTTTACATAATGATTAAAGACAATTTTATGTGACTAATTAGGACTAATTAATACTTTATGGCTACACTATCTGATGCTGGTGCCTTTGTTATGAATAAGCCAAAAACCGTTTTAGTGCTATTTCTATATTTTAGACCACTATGTGCAATGACTGTTGAAGTGTTATAATTTAATAATGTGTGTTATTTTACACATCATTATTATTATTTATGTTTGTTTAATTGTACATATTAAAAAAACATATAAATGTCTTCATAGCTAAAGATTGATTTTTTTTTGCTTTCTAATATGTGACATTTATACATCAAATACGTTGATATTTTGCTTTCAATTAATTGATTGATAAATATGGTGTATGTAGATGATATACTTATACCAGGCATGAAAAATTCAAACATTTAAAATTTTAGATAAAAAGTTAATGACAGCACATTTCATAATTGTAAATTTATCAATTAACAGCAAAATAGTGGATTCAGTGAGACATTTTCAACCGAAATATTTCATCCAAATATCTTGAAAAGTTTTACTACAAACCTTTTGGCACGCTTGTAGGTGTAGCGTATTATACCGTGCCAGGAGTAACACCAGGTAATTAATTAAATTTGTTTTATACAATAATTAGATGCAGTAGAACCTTGTGTTTTGATATTGTTTATTGTGATTTTCTAATATTTCAAGTTAGGCTCATTTCCTTTCAATCGCATTATGCATAATGTTGGATATTTTTCATTTTAACAAGCAGGAAAATGGGCTTTGAAATTTCTTAAAGATGTATCATTTGTGGTCTTGCATATAATCATAAATCAATGATGAAATAGTGCAAATGATGTTTGAAATAATGCAATGAAATTGAGTTACAGCACCCACTGATTTCTAAATTATGTTTCACTCTACACCTAAGTATCAATATGATTATTAGAAATAAGAAATTGACTCATTTTCATTATATGTGTTATCAAATAAGAAGAAAAATACACAATGTGTTACAAGATTTTTTACATTGATGAGTTATTTATGATTTTTAAAGTGATAAAGACAAATTGAAAATTTCCTTTAAGAATAATAATTATTGAAACCTGTGCAACCAGAAGGGCATTCCATGAAGCACACTCATCCCTTTGGACCATTCATTCCATGTATATTGGTCTCGTGTTGTGTTTTTACATTTTCAATTAATATGCTGCAAACTAGAAATGCACAATGTGATAGACGGCTCCAATGCTAGTTCTGAGTATCAATTGTTTTAAATAAGCAATATCATACTAGTAGGACTTATTTGTTATCAGTTGTAACCAGGACATAAGTCGGGGCGTGTATATTATTGTTTGTTACCTTTGCATGCACCATTTATTAATAAACCAATTTTGATCACTCAATACAAAACTAAATCCCAGGCACTAACATTTGAAAATAGAGCTGTGGTATTTCTTCCACCTCAACCCCATTTTTCCACCACCCCACATGTTGTCCGTAATGTGTTTCACAAGGCTAAGAGCACTACACACTGATTCTCTATCATACTTGTGAAATTGATAAATATAATGTGAGAAACAAACTTGTATATGTCATTCTTTGTGTTAACAAATGAGCAAAATAAGTGATGACCATGCAGCTATTATGGTGTGTTGGGCTGCCGATGTAATTATTATGTAGTGTGGCGAGCATAAATGTATGTATTGATATATCATTATTTCAGTTGGTGGGATGCAATATCCGGCATCATCTAATGCAGGTTAGTTAATAAATGGCTATTCTTTGTAGTACTGTATTTGCAATGTCTTAACTTGTATTTCTATTTTACTTTTTGACAAGGAACCTACATGGTTTGAAAACGTTTAAATAAAAAATCAAAATTAAACAATAGTGAATACCACACAGCATAAAAGAACATTATAAAACAAAATGAGACCAAGCGCTGTGTACCAAATACATAGGATTTTTAGTACGCATACAGATTAATATTACATGATAAAGAATAGAAAAAACTAGAATTGTTTGAAAGAATTCGATAGATACCAATAGAAACCATACCATGTCATTTTGGCGAGACTTTCTTTGTTTTTGCAACAACTTCTTCGGGCCGAATGAAAATCTGGTTTCTATTGGTATCCATCAAATTCTTTGAATCATGAATAAAGAAGCCCAGGATGATCTAAACATACATTCAGTTAGAATTGTTTGAATCGTGCTGTTGTTGTTGTAGGCGGCGCGGTGTCGGCTCCCCCAGCCTACAGGTGAGACCTGTCACTGCCCAATAGTCCGCCCATTGTTAACATTCAAATGGATATTTTGACATAATAATGCAATTTTTGTTTTTTACATTCTATTTGGTCTTAGGAAGTAAAAATCTTTTTTTTTAAATCTGCAACAGTGTATGTTAATGTAAAATGGATATCTTGACATAATAAGTTTTTCTTTTTGGTTTTTTTTTATTTTTAAAATTTTTTGACATCATTCTTTGTGGTCCTAGGAAGTAAGAATCTTTTTTTAAATCTGCAACAGTGTACGTTAATGTTTATGTGATTTTCAAAATGGCTGTCAAAAATTTCCCCTTTAAGTCTGTTAATACTGATTAAATACTTGATGTTACAATCTCATTCATTCATGTCACTGCTTGTTATGAATAGATAATCACACACACAAAACGATTATAATAATAATTATAATAATGAAAATATTTAAAGTGCCGGTATCCAATAGCTTGGCACTGTTGATTTCTGAATAAAAATATGATTAATCATATGCAATTTTTATAGATATTTTATTTTCACTTGAAATCAGTCACTTAGGTTATGTTCACATATGATTAATTATTTTATTCCCTCTATGACGAATGTGATAGAATCCACAAATGAATTATTTATACATATGTAGTTTGAATTTTGGTTATGACATCATTGATCAGTTTCGTTCCCAAACAAGAACAAGAACTGATTAATTTTATAAGATGTAGATGTAGCCCGCTATATTACTCAATGTCATTGTAATCTATTACGATATTACACTGTAGGAAATTGTAACTAAGAATGCATCTTGAAATTCTAGTTCTTTTCGGTCCATTTTTATTCATTACACTGCTCAATAGTCCGGCCATTTTTAATATTAAAATTATTAGCGAGTTTGACCAACACAGCCATTAATGCTAACATTTCATTTGGTCACATACATGAGGGTAAAAATATCAAAACAAATCTGTAAGAGAAAGTTAATGTCTGTGGGATCTTTAGCAATAATTGTTCGTAATTGTTTGTCATATACACGTTCATACATGATGTTAAAACCTTGAGAACAAATTCTGGCTTATTATTTTATGTTTAGATTATTTTATAATGTAATGTTAATAACTTAGATTCAAGTAATTGCGACGTTTTTAAGTAGGGTGCGCTTTATGTCTTTAATTTTGTGTATCAATATTATTCTAAATTTTTCTCAGCTTTCCCCTTAACTGGACACAATAAATAGACTAATATTGAGCTTTCCCCTTAACTGGTCATTGCGTAGACTAATATTAAGCTTTCCCTTAACTGGACACTGAGTAGACTAATATTGACACTGTGTCTCATACTGCTTACAGCCCTCCTCCCTATGCTGGACCGTCAGGTGGAGCAGCAGGTGGAGTCCATAACACCCAGCCTCGCTCCATAGACAGCAAGAACGGCATGCCGCCGCAATACTAGACTACACACCCACAATCTGTTGGTATGTATAAAAGCTGATAAACTGTATTAAACATAGAGATAAATTTGAGTCAAAAGATGTCTTTGATATATTTTGTGGCTTGCACACATCCTAATGACAAATTTGTAAATGGAAAATGGAGTAGTGCTTAATACCACAAGCAGCACATAAATGATTCAAAGAAGTAGAACTTTTTTATGGTCAGCCTAAAATTAAATATAGTTGCTTTATTTAAAACAGATTTATAAAGGACATAAAAAGGTTTTGATAATAGTTGATAGTTTTATATTACACCTCTAAATTTAAACTAAAACAGTTATTTCCTTGAACGAGTTCATCGTGTTGGAATACATATATATATACATTATTTAT
The DNA here is from genome assembly GCA_019095985.1 of Streblospio benedicti. Classification (NCBI taxonomy): domain Eukaryota; kingdom Metazoa; phylum Annelida; class Polychaeta; order Spionida; family Spionidae; genus Streblospio; species Streblospio benedicti. The sequence continues at coordinate 15,505 of JAGTTF010001353.1, read as the reverse complement.
TAAGTTCATCTTTACACAACACAAACACAATTTACTGTTGACAGTTTCGGCAACTCCTGTCACCATTTTCAAAACGTCTCTGCGCATGTCAAGGTCACTCAGCACGACTTCCGATGCCGAAAATCGGGTCGTACACGTGAGAGAGTTGAAAGGCCCCCTCGTCTCGGTTCATGACCTGCTTCTGTCCTCGTATCTTTATCGCCTCCCTGATGGTTCTTGTTCTCCAATCCCCCTCCCTATCCAGTACACTCACTTCCTCCCAGTCTATCTCATGATTGTTTTGTTTCACATGGTCTGTGATCACACTCTTGTTGATCTGGGTGAGAGATTCTTTCCTCGCTGCTCTGGTGAAAGATCCCCCACTGTTCTGCTCCACATCCTTCATGTGTTGTTTTACACGGGTGCCCAGTTTTCTGCCAGTTTCCCCAACATATACACTCTTGCAAGACTTACAGGGAATTTTGTACACCACTTCACATTTCTCTAGCTTATCCTGTTTGTCCTTAGCGTGAACGAGAATGTTCCTGATGGTCTGCAGGGGCTTCTCCGCTGTAGACACTTGGTGCTTATTGAGAATACGTGAAATACCCTCTGTTACCCCTTTCACGTAAGGTAAGATGACTAAACCTTTGGACCCTGCTGAGTCCTTATTCTTTTTCTTTCTCTTGTCCTTTCCTCATTCCGTCTTCTTTTCTATCTGTGCTTTCACTTTTTCTAATGACCATCTTGGGTAACCACATTTAGCTAGAGCCCCTACTATGTGTTCTTCTTCTTTCTGTCTATCCCCTGTCTCTGTCACTATGTCATTGCACCTGTCAAGTAGGGACCGGATCACACCTAACTTGTGTTGCAATGGGTGGTGCGATGAGAAATGTAGGTACTGGTCTGTGTGGGTCTTTTTTTCTATATACCAGTAGTTTCACAGTACTATCTGCTTTCCTAACCATCAGAGTGTCTAGGAACGGAATGGTGCCGTCTTTCTCCTCTTCATGGGTGAATTTGATGCTTCCTGTGGTATCTACTGTATTGAGATGGTCAGTCAAGTTCTGTGTTTCCCCTTCTTTTATCTTTTCCAATACATCGTCTACGTATCTTTTCCACAATTGCGGTCTGCATGTGATTGGTGAAGTGGCAATAGCTTCTTGTTCCAGCCACTCCATAAACAGGTACGCGACAATGGGTGACACTGGATTTCCCATAGCTGTGCCAAACTTTTGTTCGTAGATAGTGCCCCTGAACTGAAAATATGTGGTGGTCAAAATGAACTCGCATAGTTCCATAACATCATTTGGTGTCAAACGTGTTCTTTTTTCAATGTTGTATCCTTACAGAGTCTGTCGCGGATGATGTCTAATGCTCGGTCTATGGGCGTGTTTGTAAATAGCGACACTACATTGTGGGAAGCAAACACTTCATCATCCTGAATCATTATGGTACTCATCGTTTTGGCCAAGTCTTTCGAGTTCTTCACATGGAGTTGTGTCAGTCCTACCATTGGGCCTAGAAGATCCGCTACGGCTCTTGAGCTGTTGTATCCTATCGAACCAGTATAAACAACTATAGGACGTAGTGGGTTTCCTTCTTTGTGGATCTTGGGAGTACAGTACATTCTGGGGACGGTCTCTGATGTAGGATATAAAAGTCTATATTGAGTTTCTGTAATTTTGTCTTCTTCTTTGAATCTTGTTAAAATTGTTATGAGTTTCTTTTTGTAAGATTGGATGGGGTCTTTTTTTAATTTTGCATATGTCCTAAGCGCCACTTAACATTTCAGTAACCTTATCCTCATAGTCAGACAAATTCATTACCACAGTGGCCTTGATTTTCGGCATCGGAAGTCGTGTTGAGTGACCTTGACATGTGCAGAGACGTTTTGAAAATGGTGACAGGAGTTGCTGAAACTGTCAACAGTAAATTGTGTTTGTGTTGTTTAAAGATGAACTTAATAAATAATGTATAAAACAGTTATTGGTATGTATTGCTTGAGCTGATGAGTATTCGTTCTAACATAGACTTCTACATAGTCAAAATCTATTTTACTGTGGAGAATATTAATATTTTTTATATGATAGGACTGTTTTTCATTATATTTGATCATCATAAGTGAATAGTGGATAATGTCGTGTTTCTTATTACAACTGAAAATTTTTCAGGCCATCCCATGAATGATTTACAACGAACCATTTGAACTCAACAGGAAGGAGAAATATTGTAAAACTTTTTTTTTATCAACCCTAACATTATTTTTTGTGTAGTGTGTGATGTTATTATACATTATTATTTTGGAAAATTTATACGTAATATTCTAAAAGCATATTACATCCAAGGCATTGATTCTGAAGTCTAAAAATTTTCAAGATATACATATGTTTTATATTGTATAGAGGACTGAACACAGTCTACATTATTGATCAATTTCCATCAATCTAAAAATATTGATTTTTTTGCTTAATACATTATATGTATGATTTATATATATATTGTATTTTTACTTTCTGAATATTTTTAGTAGACTTCCATGTATTATCTATATATCTATATTGCCAGATTATATTTGTGGAAAGATCTGATATTGGCTGTATATTTTATTATATTGTGCATTATATGGAAAGTATTTTTAAATGCCACTTATATTGTATTTTTATGTATCCTTTATGTATATTTTATGTTACCATATTAATCTTACTTAACAATATATATATATATATCAAATATATGATATTATTTTTAAGTGGAAGTATTATATATTAAGTGGACCAAATTAGACACCAGATAGATGACAACAGCATCATTTGCGTCCATGCCGGTTTGATAACTTCAACCCAAAGTGTTGTGTAGAAGCATCGCTCGCAGATCCATTTCCATTCCCCCACCCCACCACCATCTACGCAAGATGTCAAGTGTGAAATTTTCATGCCACCCGCCCTTGCTAACAGATTTTGGACGAGCGTGGTTGTAATGAAGGGATTATTAGTGGTTACTACAGGATCTGTTTATTGAAACTCTCTTTTCTGAAAAAGTAAATATGACTGTGGTGTGTAGATATTGAATACTCATCTGCACAAGGTTTTTACATTATATATACAGTCTACAACTATCCTTTTGTGCTAGTTTTTATAAGCTCATAAAAACTAGCACAAAAGGATAGTTGTAGACTGTATATATAATGTGGTGTGTAGGTGTATTATTCATGCCTTTATTATATATGTGATGTTATATATCGTGTCGATATTAATACATGATTATATTTGTAATATAACTTACTCTTTATAGTTCTACTTTGATATTGAATTATATATGTGTGTGCATAGATGATGTTATGGTTTTATTTTAATGATATTTGTATATATATTATAATAGATAAGTGAGTACAAAACATCCTAATTTTAAGTTTTATTCTATTGGTCTCTCTTCAGTAAAAATGTTTACTTCAATTTTTATACACTATATATTTCTCTGATTTTTGTTAAACTTTTGGAATTTTAATTTCATTGAATATATTTAATGATTTTGGAGTTTATCCCGTAACTCGCATTAGAAAATTCTTAAAACAGCAGTATGTGATAATTAACAGTATTAATGGTATCAATCCATTTAATATATTAACATACATCAATGTATTACATTTTTGAATATGTGTCAGTTTTATATATTCTTGAGATTTTGTAAAATCATGTTGGACATGAATTCATTTCTCACCTATTTTAGATATCTTTATGATATTTCAAGGATTCAGAAAAATAAACATGTACACAATTTTTCAAATATTTGTAACTTGTGGCTTGATGAATAAATTGAAAAAAAAACTTATTTGTTTCAGATACATAACATTTATCTATTTCATTTATTTATTTATTTGCCATATGTACAACAGATATTAATAATATAAAATTCGGGTAATTAACAATAATCATAAAAACAAAAACATTTAAAATCACATATATAAGTAGTAATATAAATGGCTGGGGAGGAAAGAAGTGGATTACTTATCAAGTTCCTCCCCATGTGTATAATACTTTTATGACTATAAAATTATAATAGCATTTGCTTCACAAAATGATTAAAACAGTGATAGAAACAACAAGCCACAGTAGGCCTATGACTTGTGTAAAATACAAACTGAAGAAAGTGACATTTTGATTAATTATAAATTATATTTTCCTGTACAGTAATCCTTAAATAGTTTTTTATAAGTGAAATAAGTTTTAGCTATTTTAACATCATTAGGTGATGTTTTCCATAGATTAGCACTAGCATATTGAAAAGTATTTTTAGACTAATTAGTTTTAATTTTACATGTAACTCTGAAATAACTTTTGTTTCGTGTATTATAAGAATGAACATCAGTACCTTTATATAGGTTTGTCCAAGATAGATTTGGCAAATCACCTATTGTCATTTTAAATACAGTAGAACAGATCTTGAATTTATAAATATCTTCTATTTTTAGAATTTTATGCTTGAGCCTTCGTGAATAATGGAGATGTATGTTCTCTCATTCTTATTCCACAAATCATTCTTATTATTTTCTTCTGCAGTACAATCACTTTGTTTAAAATATTAGCTTTAGCTGTTCCCCAGACTACAATACCATACTGAATATAAGAATATACAAATGAATAATACCATTGAATTAAAGAGTTAGTGCCCAATACCTTCCTAACTTTTGCTATTAAATAAAACCTTTTACTAATTTTATTACAGACATGATCTATTTGGTATTTCCAAGATAATGTATTGTCAACAATGATACCAAGAAATTTAGTTTTAACGACCTCATTGATAAGAGTTCCATCAATACAAATATCCATAGAGTTGGGAGTATATTTTTTGTTTACTGTGAAATACAATATAATTTGTTTCCTTTACATTAAGAGAGAGTCTGTTTGCACAAAACCAGATATATAGCTTTTTTAGTTCCTCGTTTACAATATTATTGAGATCTTTCAAATCAGTACCTTTTATAAAAATATTAGTGTCATCAGCAAAGAGCAAGTAAAACATCTTATCTGATACATTGTTTAAATCATTAATGTACAAAATAAATAAAATTGGTCCAAGACCCTTGTGGCACACCACATGTTACAGTTTTTGGAGATGACAGATCATTATTCAAAAGTGTATATTGCTTTCGATCAGACAAGTAACTTTCACACCAGTCATTGGCTATGCCTCTAACACCATAGTTGTTCAATTTGTCTAACAAAATAAGATGGTTAATGGTATCAAAAGCTTTTGCAAGATCTATGAATATACCCAAGCCAAATTCCTTATTCTAAAAACAATTAACAATTTTATCAAACATAGACATTAATACAATATCAGTAGAGTATTTTTCACGGAATGCACATTGATATTTGTACAGTAAATTATTTCTTTCAATAAAGTCAATTAATTGATAATACATTGATCTTTCATACATCCATGTACATAAGAATATCTGTTAAAATTGACATAAAGTCCTGTAGTATTATTTTATTCAATAACCATCAAAGAGCAATGGGATGCACAATACAAATAAGAACACTTTATTGTACCTTACTAAAATATAATCACAAGTCTAAAGTATATAGTGCGGCTGGTGAATGTGTAGTTCTTTATGGACTGCACATCAGGTACAAAATGACTAGTCAGACTTGGGGCAAATTACGATTTTCAATTACAATTCCAATTACAAATTGTATTTCAGTGTCAATTACAATTATATTGCATTAAAATTTTTGGTTTAGTGTCAATAACATTTCCAATTACAATTAAATTTATGTTTGCTAATTACAATTACGATCATAATTGCGATTGAAATCTTAATTACCATTACAAATACAATCACGTGTTTTTTTTTCAATTAAAAGATGATATTTCATTATAATTTAAAATACATTTTGAAATTGACTACGTTAACATGCTTGTTTAGCCTTGAACGTGTTCATTGTGTTGGTAATGTTTATATACAGTCATTTCTTTATTCACAACACGTAAAACTTACAAAAATATCATTAACAGTTTCATCAGCTTCTGCTGACATCATCAGAATGACCGACTGCGCATGACAGGCGGTCAATCATCGCAGCCGTCGCCGCCGCTGAGAAGTGGGTCATATACTCGCGAGAGCTGGTGGGACCCCTCGTCCCTGTTCATGACCTGCCTGCACCAACAGTCTTCTCAGGGATTTCCCATGGTTACTTCTGGCCTCAGCTTTTAAGCTGGAGTCGTGATAAACATTAAAGACGATGTCAGTTCGCTGATAAGTGCTACTGTAACGCTGTAATTTTGGGAGAATGTCTTTAGTAGCATATTCTTCCAATGACTTTGATTTTTGGGATTTTTAGCATTAATTGATGGACTGTGGTAATTATAAGGCCAGCCTTAACCGTTCATGTGTAAGTTTGTACCTGGATTACACAATCATTACACAATGGGGGTAATAAGCTCT
>JAGTTF010001348.1:0-16818 GCA_019095985.1 Streblospio benedicti | reverse complement strand
ATCAGTTGTACGCACCTTGCTCCATCGTGCTGATAACCTAGTGACCATTCCTGAGGACCAGGCCAGAGAGAGAGACCATGTGAAAGCAGTACTCCAAGATAATGGATACCAACCATGGACCTTCAAATTACCCAAGCCCAAAGAAAAGACGCCCACAGACGACGTCCCCAAAGAAGCGACTGGGAAGATTCCAGTGTGCCTTCCTTACCTGAGAGGACTTTCCGAAAAACTGAGTAACATTTTCCGGGAACATGGGATCAATACATACCACAAGCCGGTCAACACCATCAAGTCAATGCTACCTTCTCCCAAGGACAAGTCTCCAGACAGTGCCAAGTGTGGCATCATCTATGAGGTCAACTGCCCTCAGTGTCAGGATACGTATGTTGGTGAGACAGGTAGGACCCTGAACACCAGAGTCAAGGAACACTTAAACCCGAAACGTGTTCCTACGGCAATTGGGGACCATGTCAAAGATATAAGGCACAAGATCAGCCCCAGTGACATTAAAGTAGTAAACACGCAGGAAATGTAGCCGCAGGAAGATCCGTGAGGCGAAATCGAGAGCGCCGACCCCGGATGAACCGCGACACCGGCTACGACTTGCCCCCCCCGTGTACACATCTCTGCTGTCACATGATCGCCAAATCCGTGGTGGTCATGTGACCCAGTGAGAGGATCGTTTCATTAGGCCCGACGAAGCTCTTGCGACAAGAGCGAAAGTCTTGCCGAAGACAAATGACAGGTTCCAATAGGTATCTATATAATTAGTATGAATATTACAATTTGCTGAAATGTGAAAAGCATAGTACCGTCTGTTAGTGGGACTGAAATAGATTACTCTTGCAATTCAGATGCTCTGAAATTTATTTATATGAAATCATTCGCTCCGATCTTTTACTTTTGGCCTCACAGTTTCAGGTTCACATTCACCTATGAATGTTGAAGTCATAAAAAAATTCAGCTTGATACAATTAACACATCAACTTACTCCCCCTAAATGATCCTCCCTCAGAGATTCCCCTCTCCCCAACCCCCTTGGCAGATCAAGCTTTTTAGAAAAGGGGTGGCGGACTTGAGGGATCTTATGGGTTTTGTATGTGCGATTGATAGCAAACATGCTAAAAACTATGAAAATAAGGTATTTTGGTGGAAAAAAGACGGCAAGTACACTGTCCCCCTGGATCTGCCTATGCCCCCAACCCCCGAGCAAACACAGAAGACGTGACATCCACTGTTAGAGTCCCAATGCCAGTTTTAGATCATCATTTCAGCGAGCAGCCTTAAACACTGAGTGGCGCGAGTATTCACCTCACGCAGTAAATGACTGTAGCCCGACCTTGCCCCCGCCCCCCCCCCCGGGCTAGTGCATGGTTGCGCCTAATAAAACTCCATCGGCCGCCGTCATCAAAAGGCTGCTTATTGTGGTGATCAGGACAAAGTCAATGCACTAATAACAAGGAGACATCATACACGATTTCATACAGTTCTCTGCTTCCAGGTGAGAGCTGTGGTAATGCGAGTCCGCGGCTGTGGTAATTCATTCATTATCTCACTCCCCCCACCTAATGGACCGTTGAATATATGAATTCAATAAGCGGACTGTCGTGCCAAATGGAGAAGTGTGATGGCTGTGTGAGTGTGAGCCAAATGAGGTCTGCTGGCTGATGGGGGGAGGGGTGATTTTTTTTATCCCCCCCCCCTTTTTTTTTGGGGGGGGAGAAGGTAAACATAGATATATTGGGATTAATGATTGCAAACCCGTGATATAAGATCCTTCAAAGCTTAACAGGTATGAAGGGTAAACAACATTGGCAATTGATAAGCTAGGGTCGAGTCAGGACATAATATGTCATCTCATGTCTAATTCTTTGTGTTCAAGGTTTAAAATTGATGCTTCAAGTACAAAATGTCATATAATTTTTTAAATTATGATCATATTCTTTTTCAATTCTTTAAATCCCCCCTTTTTTTATTAGAATAATATTGAATCAAAAGAAAATTAAAAAGGTTACACAATGAAATTTTGACATTCTACTCGTCAAAACAAAAAAAGAACAGATTTAAATATGCCATTTTATTATATAAAAAACAAATTAACAATTGGAAGAAATGCAGATTTTTTGCTGTTTTTAAAGACTCTAAATAGGATAGTGCAGACATTTGTAAACATGGATACGTTTCAAGTGGAAAAAAATGAAAAAATTTAAAATTGTACAGGGACATCGTGTGCAGTTTTAAAAGGGTTTAAAAAACCAAGTGTAGTTTGAATCCCAAATGAAAACTCATACTAAGTTGAGTTTTGGGGGAAGTCTTTTTGTAATGCAGCTTGCTAGTAAAAAAAAAGAATTCACACTGGTGAAACCCACAAATGTATTTTTGGTGGGGAAGTTTTTTGTGTCAGTAGTAACATAAAACATAGACAATCCACACTGGGGAAAAACCATATGAGTGCGTACTGTGTGAAAATCATTCAGTCAGAAGGTACATCTAGATATCATATGAAACTCATAATGTAGAAACCATATAAATGTAGTCAATGTGGGCTATGTTTTAGCCAAAGAGGAAATTTGGGCCCGGGCCCACATGAGGATCCCCCTGGAGAAAAAATGTACCAATGAAAGTGTGTAAAATCATTCCGTCCAAAGCACATCTGCAAACCACATAAGAACTCATACTGGTAAAAAACCATATGAATGTAGTGAATGTGGAAAGCTTTTTCGTGAGGTGGCAACTTGACCAGTCACATGAAAATTCACACGGGGGGAAAAACTCCATCAGTGTACAGTGGTAAATCATTCAGTCACAAACTACATCTAACTGCATATGAGAACAAAAAGGGTAGAAACCTTTATGGTTGTGGAGAGTGGGGAAAAAAGGTTTTCTCTGACAGTCTGCGTAGAAACTCATATGAGCACACATACAGGAGAAAAGCCATTTAAGTGTGATCAGTGGGGGAAAATTTTTTAAAACGGCGTTCTTACCTAAAGGATCATCTGCTCAGACACAAAGGAAAGGGTCCATTTATTTTCATATTTGTAATATGTCATTTCCTGACCCAAACAAATTAGTTCGTCACATGCACACTCACACGGAGAAACCATATAAGTGCGATCAATGTGGCAAAGGTTTTGCCTTAATAGTAATCAAGACCCCCAAACGCACATACTGGAGACGCCCTTTCACTGCATTATTTGTGATAAATCTTTTACAAATGCAGGCAATTTGAAAGCATCATTTAACTGTCATGAAAAAGGAGTGATATTTATCATATACAAAAAATAATAAAATTCACAGATTACGATAGCCCACCAAATGATTGAAAATGTAATTTATTTAAATACAAATGTTAATGATGGTGATCAAACGTAAAAAATATTGCTCCAGAATCTCTTAGTGTTATTTCTGTGGTGATTATAAAATTATACACTTCATATGAATCGTTTCGTGTACATGTTCTGTTATAAAATAAAGTTAACTTTTGTTCTAAACTCGGTTTTTAGTATAGTGCATAAAAAATGTAAGGGATTCTCTTTTTTAAAGCATGATACTAAAAAAAAAACAATATTTATTAAAATATACAGAATTATGTAAAGTTTTGTTATAAAGCAATTTGTAAAAATTTTGATCCCCAGATGCCTCTTTTTGACAGCAGTTGAACCAGCATAACTCACTGGTTAGCTTTCAACCCTAAACCCAAGTAAGACCATCCTCCTTTAAAAAAGTTCATTGTTGGGTGTAGAATTCCACCCTACATAAATGCGCCATAGAACATCTTTTATGCTTTTCGGTTAACCAAAATTTACAATAATTTACAAAAAGAGGTTTCTAGAAAAGTCAAACTTTTTCAAAAAAGAAACAGTTATATGGGCTATGATAAAGAAAAAGGGACAGTGATGTTAATTTAATTAAAGATGTATTATTTGATTGTAGGCTCTTCTCTTTTGGTCCCTTTTTTCCCAATTTAACGGGGTTTTCAACAGTTTTGGGAGTTAGAATGAGGAAACGGTTTTTGTTTTTTTTTAAAAAGAAAAAAAAAATAAAACAAAAACACAGTTTCGCTTTATTCAAACCCTTTTAAACTTTTAAAATTTGTTAAAAGGTGGAAAAATGAAAAATGATATTAGGTTTTGGGTCTAAAGGAAAAGTCTAAGTTCTAGGCTGTTTCTGTCAAGTCTGTAATGTTTTTTGCCTCAAAAAAAAAATTAGTTAGATAAAATCTGTTTTATGGAAAATTTTTAAAAATTGTTTATTGTGATTTAAATGTTTTTAATAAACAATTTTATCAGGAAAATTAGGGTGATGTGATTTTTTGTAAAAGCCTAGAAAATGTTGTCACAACGGGTATTTATGAAAAAGAAATTTAAATCCATTTGCTGACTAGTGTCTTAAATATTCTATTTTATGCAACAAAAAATACGAACAAAATATTTGTTTGCATTCATTAAAACAAATTATGTTAAAAGATTTTTATTTTGTTCAAAATTTATGTATGAAGTTGTTAAACATGTTTAAGCATTTAGATTTAAAGCCTTGAAGTTTCGTGATATCAACTCTACATAGATGACACTTTCTTTCAGATTAACAGTCTGAGATTTTTTTAAATCCTACCTAATGCACTTTAGAAATTTCCCCCTGTTTATCCATGGTAATTTTAAGACTAAGGCCGAAAAACAGATGAGCAAATTATTTTTTGGATTTAGGTGGAAAAGAAGATCAAGTAAAATTTCAAGCCCTTGAAGTTTGAATGACAAGTTAAGCTCAATATATTGATATTTTTGTAAGAGCATATTATATACCAGTGTATGTTATTCAAAAGAATTTTTATGTTGTGGCTTTTAATCATTTTTAGTGTGCAACATTTGACATACATGTACATTGATTTTTAATTCAACCAAAAGAAATGGCAGTGGATGTATATGATATTTTGGTATAAATCTAAGCTATTGGTGTTAGCTGCACAATTTTTACTAATTTGTCATTATAAGTTTCCTTTCTATTTCCTTTATTTTGTAAATCTTTTAGAGATGTAACGGGGAGGATGGTAGTTTTATGTTTAACATTTTGTGACAAATTCATTTTCAAAAAATCAATGACAACGTTTGGCGCCATGCCAGTTTGGCAAATTATAAGTTCAATCTTATTGTTGGAAATGAAGTATTTAGTGCATGGTTTCTTTTTTCTTTTGGGAATTTTCTATTAGTAATAAAAGTTTGAAAAGTGAACTAATGTTTGTAAATTACCATGATTGTAGTTTCACTGAACTTCTGTTTGGAGGAGTAGAGTGTGGAGAGTATTTTCCTAACAATAGTTCGATTTTAAGATAATGATAAGTAAGTTGGCAAGAATGATTCTTTGACATATGAGTTCCAGACCCGGCTAAGCTAAGCTAGTGCCCTTTAGATCTATGTGTGATGCTCATGTTCAGGGCTTTACACTGGTTATGATAACTGTTTCAGATTAGCATTGATGGCTCCATGGGACACACCCATGCTTTAACATGCACACTGTACAATCAGTATCTTCAAAGTTTACAGCTTCCAGTTATTAGATGAGCACAATCAATTATCAATGCCACTAGGGGTTCACTTTCGATCCGCGAGACCATTATATATAATCTTGTTACCGGTATATCATGTTTTTCTGTTTTTAGTTATTTGTAATAATATTTCTGTTTCAGATGTAAATATGTTGTATATATATTTGTAAATTATTGCACATGATTGTAATTATACTATATTATTTATCTATCAGCTACCAGCACAGCCCACTTGCACAGCTGCCTCCAGTACAGCTTCCACAATGGCGCTGCACCACACAAATAAAGTCAAGAGAAGACTGAATCTGCGAATGAAGCACAACCGCAATTGCAAGTTATTCTAAGAAACATTCATATACAAAATAATATGTTTGTGTGAATTTTAATTTGAGTGTCATGGCATGAATATTTTATTCCTAAGCTGGAAATCTTCATCAAGGTCTTGTATTGAAGAGCAAGAGATGTTTCAAGTTCTTAAGACATTTTAAAGAATTTTCTAAAGAGGATATCGTTGTTTGTAGAGCACTTAGGAATTTGCAGGACAAGCAGCATAATATGTTTACGGTTTAAAGTTATTTTTTTTGTTCAAATTGGATGTTTTGTTATCAATTATGACATGAATATTTGATTCCATTTGATAAATATTGTAAAATATAACACGAAAAATGATAACGAACCTTGAATCTGAACTGCAAGTACATGCAGTTATTTTATATCATTGTGTTGCATTGTAATTATAATTGTTTACGCACCTTGAAATATTGTTTTTAAACTGATTGGTGTCATCTTTTCATATTAGTGTATATCTGTTTATTTCATATTTTACAGTTTACGTTAAGAAAGTAACATATTACATCATATTACAACATATGAATGCCTTGTACCTTGACGCATTCCCAGCATAAAAAATACTTTAGTAATTATGGTCATTAATGATACAAAACAATACTATATCGTCTGTTGAGTTCACATGAATATGTTGTAATTTATTTACCATATAGAAAATAAACCATGATATTATAATACGAACACATTTTGTTTCAATTTATTTATCATAATGCTAATCTGTAAAATACCAGTACAATTGTAAATTGATATCCGTACATGTATCTATTCAAAGGATGTTGAGTTTGTTATACGTTGGTTTAAGATCTTCCACCCATTGATCATCAGCTTGAAGTGACCAGGCATCTTATTGGGGTCAGCCACCAGTACGTGTAGATCTTAATACTGCCTTTCCATCAAATTCTTAAGTATATTACACATCAATGAATAAACTATTTATATGCACAACAGCACTATCTACCAATACATTATATGCCCTGCCTATGTAATTGTCAATATTTGTAAGTAGTATATTCGTATAATTACTGTCTAATAGATTATTCTATTATTAAAATATGTTATTTCTAAGACTTAATTCATAATACTTGCCAAAACAAGTCTAAACACATAAAAATCCAATATTTATTCATTGTCAAACATGACCGACGAGTATCGTTGTTATAAGTCTTATAAAACCATTGCAGCGGCGGGGCCACGTGCGTTTGTTTATCACGCTGCTGAAGCACATCGCGCGGCGCATTCGAATACTAATAAGGTTTATATAGTTTGATGTGTTTAAGGTCGTTATGTTGATAATACTAATATTTTAATTATGATCATATTCTGTTGTCAATTCATGTAATAATCCAATCAACTTTTTGATTAGAATAATATTGATATACGAAAGAAAATTTTAAAGTTACACAATGTAAATGTGACATTCTACATCGGTCAAAAGCAAGAAAAGAACAGATTTAAATATGCCATTTTATTATATAAAAAACAAATTAACACTTTGGAAGGAAATGCAGATTTTATTGCTGATTATAAAGACTCTAAATAGGATTGAGTGCAGACATTTGTAAACATGGATACAGTTTCAAGTGGAATCAGTATGAAAACAGTGTCTAATAATTGTACAGGGACACATCAGTGTGCAGTGTGTAAAAAGGTTTACACAACCAAGTGTAGTTTGAATGCTCACATGAAAACTCATACTAAGGAATATGAGTGTACTGAATGTGGGAAGTCTTTTACTTGTAATGCAGCATTGACTAGTCATAGAAGAATTCACACTGGTGAGAAACCCTACAAATGTAGTGAATGTGGGAAGTGTTTTTGTGTCAGTAGTAACTTGATTAAACATATGACAATCCACACTGGGGAAAAACCATATGAGTGCGTACTGTGTGAGAAATCATTCAGTCAGAAGGTACATCTAGATACTCATATGAGAACTCATAATGATGAGAAACCATATAAATGTAGTCAATGTGGGCTACGTTTTAGCCAAAGAGGAAACTTGGCCGGCCATATGAGGATCCACACTGGAGAGAAAATGTACCAATGCACAGTGTGTGAGAAATCATTCCGTCGCAAAGCACATCTGCAAAGCCACATAAGAACTCATACTGGTGAAAAACCATATGAATGTAGTGAATGTGGTAAGCGTTTTAGGGACGGTGGCAACTTGACCAGTCACATGAAAATTCACACTGGGGAGAAACTCCATCAGTGTACAGTGTGTGAGAAATCATTCAGTCACAAACTACATCTAACTACGCATATGAGAACACATACAGGTAAGAAACCTTATGGTTGTGGAGAGTGTGGAAAAGGTTTCTCTGACAGATCTGCAGTAGTAACTCATATGAGCACACATACAGGAGATAAGCCATTTAAGTGTGATCAGTGTGGGAAATGTTTTAAACGGCGTTCTTACCTAAAGGATCATCTGCTCAGACACACAGGAAAGGGTCCATTTTACTGTCATATTTGTAATATGTCATTTCCTCGACCAAGCAAATTAGTTCGTCACATGCTCACTCACACAGGAGAGAAACCATATAAGTGCGATCAATGTGGCAAAGGTTTTGCATCGAATAGTAATCTAATGACCCACAAACGCACACATACTGGAGACAAGCCATTTCACTGCATTATTTGTGATAAATCTTTTACAAATGCAGGCAATTTGAAAAGACACCATTTAACTGTACATGAAAAGGAGTGATATTTTATCATATATACAAAAGAGCATAATAAAATTCACAGATTATGATAGCCTACCTGTGAATGATTGAAACTGTAATTTATTAGTAAGTACAAATGTTATATGATGGTGATCAAAACGTTAAAGAATATTGCTCCAGAATGCTCTTAGTGTTATTTCTGTGCGTGATTATGAATATACACTTCATAGTGAATCAGTTTCGTGTACATGTTCTGTTATAAAATGAAGTTAACTGTTGTTCTAAACTACGGTTTTAGTATAGTGCATAAACATGTAATGGTATTCTCATGTTGTGAAGACATGATACTAAAAGGAAAAACAATATTTATTGAAATATACAGAATTATGTAAAGTTTTGTTATAAAGCAATTTGTACAAATTTTGATCCCCGAGATGCCTACTTTTCATGCACAACAGTTGAACCAGCATAACACACTGGTTGAGCTTTCTGAATCGTGAACCAGAGTAAGACCATCCCTCCATAATGACCAAGCTACATTGTTGGGTGTAGAATTCCATCCTACATAAATGCAGCGCCATAGAACATCTTTCATGCATTATCCGGTTAACCGAAATGTTACAATAATTTACAAAAAAGTAGGTTTCTGAGAAAAGATCAAACTCTTTCTAAAAAAGAGAACTAGTTAGTTATAAGGGCTATGATAAAGTACAGGACAGTGATGTTAATTTAATTACTAAGATGTATTGATTGTAGGCGGCTCTTCTCATGTTGTGGCTACCATCTTTTCCACCATTTAACAGGGTTTTCAACAGTTTTAGGAGTTAGAATGAGGGCCAAACTGAGTTTTGTTTTTTTGTTGTTTTAAAGAAAATAAAAATAAAACAAAAACACAGTTTCGCTTAATCATTCTAACCTTTGAAACTTTGGAGAATTTTGTTAAATGGTGGAAGGGACAGTAGCCACAACATGATATTAGGGTTTGGATCTAAGGAAATATGTCTAAGTTCTAGGCTGTTTCTGTCAAGTCTGTAATGTTTGTGCCTCAAAAAGAAATTAGTTAAGATAGATATCTGTATATACTGGAAATATTTAAAATTTGTTTGATTTGTGATTGTAAATGTTTTATAATATAACAATGTTATCAGGAAAAATTCAGGAGTGATGTGATATTTTTTTGTAAAGAAGCTCTAGAAAAATGTTGTCACAACAGGGTATTTATGTAAAAGTAATTAATCCATTTGCATGTAGTAGTGTCTTAAATATTCTATTTTTATGCAAACAAAAAAATACGAACAAAAATATTTGTACTGCATTCATTAAAACTACTATGTTAAAGATTTTTATTTTGTTCTAAATGTATGTATGAAGTTGTTAAACATGATTAGCATTTAGCATTTCAAAGCCTTGAAGGGTTCAGTGATATCAACTCAGCTCAATATATTGAAATTTTTGTAAGAGCATATTATATACCAGTGTATGTTATTCAAAAAGAAATGTTTATGTTGTGGCTTTTAATCATTTTTAGTGTGCAACATTTGACATACATGTACATTGATTTTTTGATTCAACCAAAGAAATGGCAGTGGATGTATATGATATTTTGATATAAATCTAAGCTATTGGTGTTAGCTGCACAATTTTTATCTAATTTGTCATTATAACGTTTCCTACTATTTCCTTTATTTTGTAAATCTTTTAGAGATGTAACGGCGAGTATGGTAGTTTTATGTTTAACATTTTGTGACAAATTCACATTTTCAAAAAATCAATGACAACGTTTCTGGCGCTCATGCCAGTTTGGCAAATTATAAGTTCAATCTTATTGTTGGAAATGAAGTATTTAAGTGCATGGTTTCTTTTTCTCTTTTGTGTAATTTTCCATTAGTAATAAGTTTGAAAAGTGAACGAATGTTTGTAAATTACCATGATTGTAGTTAGGAAACAAATTTGACATACTACACATGTATTAAGTTTGATATAGAGTGCAAGATTTGAAAATATTTTTTTTTTTCATTGTTTAAAAAAGTTGATGATGATAAATCACAATTTGGCGCCCTTAATAATTGAGTTGCTATTTTCTCTTGAAGATTGCAGTAGTCCATATTCTTATCAAATTATTTGAGTGAACATTAAGTTAAGTAATTTCAGTCTCTCAAAATGAGTAAAAATTTGGATTAGTTGCTATTTTTAACCTTAAGATTATACAAGAATTTCTACGTCGATGCAGACAATTTTGGTCCCTTTATTGTGATGTGTTTTTGTCGTGATACTTGTCTTAGGTTTGAGCTTGTGTTCCTTCTGGAATTATGTGTTTTGTGATGTTGATACTTCAATGTAGTGGAGTTTAAGATTTAAGCTGGAGATGTATTGTTGATGACTGTACAATGAATGTGTATACTCCCGGTTTTTGTGACAAATACCACTTACATTCAGTTATATTGAATTGTGGACAATTCAATTGCCCTTTGTTGTGACTTTGAATGCTTCAAGAATATATGAATGTCGCCGAATAAATGGTCATTTATTTGTAGAAAAAAAATTTTTTGTAAATAATTCGCTATAAATATAACAACTGATACTTAATTAAATAAGCAATATTTAAAACCTTGATATATTAATAGGGCCTGTAGTCTATGAGTATAAAATAAAGCCTTACCAACAATTGGAGTTAATTATGCTTATACTTTTTTTCCGTTATGAAAGTTTCCCCCTTGTTGATGAATATTACAAGTTTTTATCTTAATACCATAATAAAAAGATTAATTTAATCTATAAAGTCCAAAATCACATAGTTTCATTTCTAAATTCCTTCCCTGCGTCATAATAAATGATACCCCCCCCCAACCAGCGATAAAAAATAACTTTCTCAAGTTATTGACTCCTATTCTGACCCCTCTTGTTTGGCTAGCTTATCTATAAGTGAATATATTACACCAATAAAATGTCCATGCTGGTGAGAGTGATGATCACGGTGGGGGCCTCTGGAGATCAAATGAAGCGCTTTCAGGTGGTGAGATCACATTTTCAGGAAATGGAATCTTTTTTAATCGCTTCAGCTCACTGCTGAACAAGCATTTGTTCAGTTTTGTTTGTAACTATGTAACTATGTAACTGTAACTATGTCTCTGGACATGTAGCATGTCTGTGGACAAGCTAACCGATGAACCGATTTCGTTCAAACTTTACACAACTATGAGGTTTGAGGCGACACCGAAGTGATTCGATTTTGGGCAATCTGCCAATTAAACTGAGCTTTCTAAAGCGTTTTTTAAATGATATTCAATGCATTAGCCTTCAAGAAAGAAATCAATATTCAAGCAACAGCAAATGATTATTGGATTTGAAACAGATATTGATAAATTATCATCTTGTTAAATGTGTATAATATTGTCATGGTTAATATCTGGCGGATCATTATAAGCTGAATATTGCCGTGTAGGCGCCCTGTGTTACATATTTCAATAATTTTACACGACGTCGAGCTTTTCTACTGATATGTTATTCACAAACTAGAAATATTTGTTGAACAAATTCATTGGCCGTGTTAATTCATATATTACAGTACTTTCTTCAGATCAACAGCTATCACAATTTACAATTTACTACGTTTAAACCTTACTTTTCGACAAACGTTTGTAGCTATGTAATGTATATAATATCTAAAGGGAGCGGGGGGGCACATGGGTCCTAAGATCCATGATCCACTATTTCTTTTCCCCTATGTTCCATGTTCCACTATCTTTTTGCCCCAATGTTGAAATTTGTAAATTGTGATAGCTGTTGATATGAAGAAAGTACTGTATTATTTAACATTATTTGGAACTATTTTCAGGATGTACAAAAATTATGGTAATGGTAGTGATTCAGTAGGTCAAAGTTGAACTAAATTGAGCAACACTGGGGGGGGGACCCACAGGTTTTAAAATTTCCCTCTTTAAACGGCAAAAAGAAATCAGACAGAACTTATTTGGAATTCAATTATTTTTCCACATTCCTGAATATTTGAAAGGCATAATATTTGTCATAGAACAGTATGTAAAGTCATTTTAATTATGCATAAACTGTGTAGACTGACTCTGCTGCATTGATTAAATATCATTATATCATCTGAAGCTGGTAATTCCCGTGTACTCCCCCTGAGGCTTGGGTTAACAGTTTCTCTTCTTTCAAACCATTTTCTCGTTTTGATACTATCTGTGTTATTGTAACTATTAGTAAATAATTATGGTGACATTCTTTACACGTTTCTGTAGTTATATACAACAATATAGTACTTTACATACATAAGCGTACATACAATTTATGCACAGCAAATACATGCACAAGAAAGTCACATAATAGCACACTATCCATTTTTTTATTTTTATTTTTATTTTTATTATTGTTCTCATCACCAATGACTTCCTCTTTAGAAGTTACAATTTCGAATGGTAAAAATATTTCTTCAAATAAAGAATCGAATACAACTTTAACAGCCCGCTGCTTAGGATGATGGTATCATTCTGGTCTCACAACCTTGGGGTCGTGAGTTCGAGTCCCGTCAGGGCCACTTGATATAGTAAAAATGGAAGATGTCTCTTCAGCTATGTCAATATAGTGGCAGGAGCTTGCTTGACAGAAAAGTGAGAATAGAATTGAATTCACAAGCAAGACTTGGGAAAACATATATACAATTATTCATACTAGTCCTTTTGATTTCACTCCGTCTTGATCTTTATTTCCCTTCTCTTTCTTTCTCTCCAACTTCTCAGCTATTTGTATCTTTACCTTCTTAAACGACCACTTCGGATAGCCACACTTTGTCAGAACATGTGTTCTTCCATTTTCTTGTCATCTATCGCTGTCACTATGTCTTCACAATAGTGTTCGGATGCCGCAGGCGGGGACGGCGGCCGTAATACATGACCTGACATGCGCAGTAGTGTTTTTGAGAATGTCTGCAGTAGCAGACGAAACTGTCAAATAATTACAAATTCTTTGTGTTGTGGAAGATGAAAAGAATCAATAAAGAAAGTTATGGTTTGGACATTTTAGTATTATTGAAACAAAGTTAGTCTTTCAAACTTTTATCACACCAGATACAAATATGTGTTTTAAATTTATCAGCACTAAAATGAAATTTCTGCAGCACTGAACAGATTATTTCGATTAAATAATTTCCACTATGTAATTCGTTGTAATACCTATTTTTTTTTAAAGTTTAATTTCAACAAATTTTATTTTTGCAAAAGTAAAAACACACTATTCCTCAATGTAGCTGCCCCCAAATTAAACTAAATAATGCATATGAATTGTACGAATCTTTATTCAACGTTGGTTTACTAAATTTAAAATTTAAAATAAACTAGTTTGACAAATAAAACTAAACATTACAAGTTAAAAACTTTAAACTAATGGTGTGCAATGTACATAAAGAGCAAAGTTTATAAGAACTTAAGTTGATAGGTTTACAATATAATGATTGTCAATCATTGAGAGCAGGTAATCCAGAAAGTATTACATATCAGAAACACCAAATTCCATAACAGTCACAACACAGTTCCACAATCATCACTGCCTTGGTAGATGTGCATGACAGTTCGCTCTTGCCATGGAGCTGAACAACCCGGAGAGTTGCACCAGTGTTTGAGTTAAGTACAATGTAGGTTCCTCTGTGCCTTGCATTGCTTTGAAGCTCTGTTGGGTCCTTGCACATTGCGGTAGAGTGTGTCTTCAAGGTTCAGTCCCAGTCTCTATTCCCCGGGGATGATGTCTTGGTTAGGTCCATCGCGGTCCAGCAGGCGGTTTTGCAGTTGGTTTAAACATATTTTATTTCAAAAATGAAAGCGGATTCGGCATGGCAAAATGCGACTTGAGTCGTCTCCAGACATATAACACAAACACTTTCACACAAGAACATGAAACATGTACAAAACAAAACGAAATAATTGTATCTTAGTACAATAACTGATCTTAAAGGATAACAAGAACTGCATATGTAGATGTGCATATTAACAGGAATGTTATATTCATATAACATTCCTGTTACACGCGACGCAGGTCCAGACATCATTAGGTCTCGCTTGTTTCATTTAGTCCCAGCACCAGCTTTATTGCTGGTACAGGGACTATCTGCTTTTCGTCATGCATTACCTATGTCCGACGATTTTAAGATAAATATACTGAATGTTATGACCCTAAATTTTCTGATCCCTTCATGCCGGGAACCTGAAGATTACCAAGTTGCAGGCCTGACGGGCCGATTCAGTTTTGGGGTGTCAGTCTTTGTGGGAAGACATATAGAAAACGTATAGATGCACCAGAGTATTTACATACATCAGGAGCCCTTCACATCTCTAAATTGTACGTGTGAAACGACTCTGATGTATGACAACATTCCGGCAACTGCATCTATCTATAAAATTATTCTTCAAAAATCGTTTGATTTTCACTATAAAAATATAAAAGATACATGTTCTACATTTGGACTACTGCATGACGGATTTAAGCTAATTGATTATATATTTACTTTAATGAAAAGAAATAGCAGTATCTAGCACAAAAGTTTATTTAGAAAGATTATTATCCTTTTTAATATTGAGTCACGATGCGCTCTCCATGCAATGGGACAATATATGCTTTTTCTATCATTATAATGCACCAGAATGCACTGTTTATAGTCAAAGTTTTAAAAATGGTTCCGCTTGAGTGTGCTGTCAAACCTCTCTAGACTACTTTTGCGGCTGAGTGCTTGCATAATCTTACCTGCAACATTTTTGTTGGGCCTGCAACGTTTCAGACCAGCAGGCCCAATGGACCTGCAACTAATTTTGCTAAGGCTTGAACACTGCTGACTCAGAGAACACATTTTACATAAACTTCGGTTTCTGGTCTATACATGGGTTAAACTGCTTATAGATGCTCAGATGTTCTGGGACTACTTTGTGCTCCAATAAGGGATGATGTACATTTTGTCACGCTCCGGCAAAGTGGAAGTGTTCTCTTTTTTCTAGACCACCCCACTCCCCCCAAAAGTTGAAACATATGTTTGATATAATCGAAGAATATCTACACAGTGTTTCATAGTATTTATTCAAATATTACTTATATTTGCCATAAAATAATATTTAAAATTGAAATTAAGGTGGGCGTTTCATTTCTACACACTGCATACCAATAAAGGACTTGGTAACAAGACGATATTGGCTTCAGTATGAAATCCTACGCTTCTTAAACGACTGAAAGGTTTAGTCTAGTTAGTTTGTTAATTTGGAAAAAAGGGGGTGAATTCGCACCCACTGCACCCCCCCCCCCAACCACCACCAATCCATTGCCTTGAGACCTCCTGGCTTAGGAGCAAGCAAACCCACTCAACTGGAACATTCAAGAAAGGCACATGATACAGCAATATTAATCCTTGCACTACAGTACTCATATGTCAGTATCTGCACTGTGGCAGCAGATAAACAAATTCATGAAAATAATATATATATAAAGTATAAATAATTACCAATATATTGTGGTTTAATAGAATGATGACCTCTATCTTTATATCACATTTATCTCTGATTGTATTAAAATCTTATAATTTCTTTTTCTGTCTGCTCTCAGCTGTGAAAATGCAATGTATATATATAGTAGCATGCACTTGATTGATGCTGATAAATATTTATGTATTTTTGTGATGAGTTGTACTTTGTTATAGTTCATATTAGCATTTTTTGATTTTGGTTAACTTGTCATTTGGTCCTGAATATACATTGCAAATGGTGAACTCAAAAGCTGTGAAATTTTCATTGTGATGTTCATTTTTTTAGAAATATCATTTATACAGTTCTAATGCTTTGTTTTTATTATCAATTACATGTATGGTTAAAAAATAAAGAAAGAACACCTTTTTTAAGAATTGTAAATAATTTATTATAGGCATACAACCAAATATTTACAATAAATTAAAATTTGACAAAAAAGCCTCCACATAAACAAATTAATTCAAAAAAAATTTTTTTTTAATTGCTATTTAACCAAGGTTATTCGAGTAAAATTTATGATGGATTATTGTTTTAAAATTTTACTTTACATAATGGCATTGTCAAACCAAATAATAATTCGACGACACAAAAGTTGCTTAGTTTGGTAAAATACATCATTTTAATAATTAGTAGTTATCAGATACCAATGTAAATGTACATTATTACATCAATAGTAGGATAATGAAATATTCTATATAAATATAAATAGACATAAGTGTTGTAGTTGAAAATTGCTACCTGCTTGCTG
>JAGTTF010001343.1:0-19090 GCA_019095985.1 Streblospio benedicti | reverse complement strand
AGTTCATTTTCTGTTGTCAATCTAATGACTGGGCAGCCAACCATCTGAAGAATACTTAGGGCCTGCTTTAAATAAATTAGGATTTGATTTGATTGGTAGAACCTCTTTGTTGTCAATCTATATTGGACTTTGTAGAGGCCTATCATTGTCATTTATTCAGAACACTGTATTTTAATTTCTAGCCATTGCTGCAAAATAGCCTAAGTCACAGTGCCAAGATTCTAAGAGTGTAAGAGATTCGACTGAGTTTGCCCAATCTTTCTTGAGAATTCAATTTGGTTCTCTCTTTTTCTCTCTCTTTTCTCTCGTTTTTCTCTATCTTTTCTCTCTCCTCTCCCACTCCCTCCTCTCTCTCTCTCTCCTCTCCCTTCTTTCTCACTCTCTCTCCCCCAAGGGACTGTATTAACATAGCTGAAGACAGGTTTACAACCCCAAGCTTCTATTTCACACTATAGTAGTATATTATAAAATGGAAGGTTAGGGCTTGTCGAACCTGTCTTCAGCTATGTCAATACAGTGGGTTAAAACCTTGCTATACAGAACAGAGAGAGAGACAGAAGAGAAAAAGAACCAAACAGGTATTAATGCGGCTTTATAGCATTAGTACCACATGTTTATTTTACAACAGCAAAAAATATAAATGCTACCATATTTTAATTCCACCCTATCATAGTCAGTCCCTGCAGATGATATTATATCCCAAATTCAATCCCTTGACTGATGTCATTTTTTCAATAGTGTGAGAATTAGAAAATATGATTTACTTTCAGAACGCATGAGCAAATGTAAATATACTGGAATGTTTTAATCAGGACTTGAGCTCTGCATGACGAATTGCTCCGGACGGGCACACAGATGGTTTTGACAGAGGGCCTAGTGATACTGAGTGTTCCAAAGCAGGCCAACCATCAGAACTGGTGAGTCAGAGTGTGGCAGGTTCGGTGTAGGGTTTTATGTCAATTACTCGTGATTCTGTTGGTCACTGCTCATAGACATCTTCTTGCAATATTGCCCATACAGCAATGTACATTTCTTACTATTAACTTTAAGAGACCAGATGCAGTTGGACAACATGTCAACTCTCATGCCACAAGTTCAGACAGAAGTGGTGCCATCGTGGCCGGTGCTGAGAGTTCTGAGGCAGGTGATTCGGGCGTGTCGCCTGTAGGGTCCTGTAGTGGTGGGTTCGAGCCGGAATTGGTGAGTGCCCCAGGTTTGGTGTAGGGTTTCACGGCAATTAATCGTTATTCTGTTGGTCACTGCTTATGGACATTTTTTTTGCAACTGCTATGTATTAAGTGCACGACTGTTTTCATTCTGTATTGTAAATATGACATGAACTTTTACTGCGCTCACAATATAGACCACATCACGTCAGCAAGTGTAGTTCACCATGCAACCATGCACATTTATTTTCTTACTATCATCTTTCAGAGACCAGATGCAGTGTAGCCATAAGTAAGTTGCACTGGACTAGGTTTATTATTCCCTTGTTACACACACCTTGTTGTTGTTCCTTCTTAAGCCCACTGTAGGATTAGGGACTCAGTACACTATAGTACTGAGACCAGGCCATTAGGGCCTCAGTTTCCTTGTAGACGCTAGTCGGATAGCACGTAGGGCTGGTAACCTATCCTCTTGGGGATAGGCCTTCTTTACTTATCTGACGGGGCTAGCCGGTGGCGAACCCCCCTCCTCCCGCGCCTGGGACCGCGTAGCTTCGTAAAGGGGACGCCCTGATCGTTGCGTGTCAGCACCGGTGCGAAGTCCCCCTCCGCGTAGGGGCCTGTCGTGAAACCCGGGTTAGTCACCAGGCACTCGCCCAGTACGCTGGACGGTGGCCTGTACGTGGGGTACCAGTTAACACAACGAGGAGTAGTAAAGGGAACCAACATCGTCAAAGGGATCAGTCGTCAGTCGTCGCCGTCCTAGCCTCGGGCTAGTGGCGTCGCGAGTCAGCACAGTCGCGCGGCCCAGGGACCCTCGTTGGTCGCACTGGAGCCGCGACCGATTCCACTTTGTTTACAGTTTGGTGCCGTGACCAGGATCTCGCGACAGTACACGCTTTCGGGCGCGATACGAGTGTGAGATCTAGTCACCATGTCCGACCCACGACGTTCTAAGGGGTGGTTCGCGGGGAATCGCGGACACCCTCTCCACCGCAAAGTTAGTTTTGAGTGGCCGCAAGGGGCGTCACTGCCCAGCAGCCGACTGATCAGCAAGAGGGAACAGGGTCGCAGAATGCGATGCCTAAAAGCACAGCAGGGCGTTCCTCGTGATCCTCACCAGATGGAACCGGAAGGGGAGCGAGAGGGCGTGCGCCAACAAGACCGGAAGTCGCACGATGCGACACCTGCAGCACCACGAGCCGACCATCGCGGATCCCGCCACTATATGTCGGAAGGGGAACGCGAGGTCGAGTACCACGTCAGGGAGCGGACGAAGCGGCGCAAGACCATGAAAGCAGTCCGCCGACCAGCGAGTGAGACGCAGTCATCACCACCAGTGACACGCAGTCGCAATGTCCTGACCTTGAGATGGAGTGGCATGACGGGCGGGGTGCAGGCAGATCCACCGGTCCGTACTGCATCCCTATCGCAGCCGCTGCCGAAGGCCGGGCCATTGACATCAACGGCTACAGAAGACCCCGTGCAGACATTGTCTGATGCGGGGAAGAAGTCTCTGCCAGACGTGCCCGTGGTACAACACGAGCAAAACCCGCCGCCGCCTCCGGAAGGGGTCGCCGACGGGACAGCCAAGGAGGAATTGGGTGCTAATTCCCTGGAGGAGGAAGAAGCTGTCAGTCAGACTAGCGAGGAGTCGGAGGAGGAGGTGATCGGGAATGAGGCGTTGGCGGGCGACAGCCCGCGGCGTAATGGAACCGGCTATCAACCGAGTCCCGTCCTAAGGGAGACCGGGGCTACGGGAGGTCGGGGAAAGCCGACACCGAAGAGCGACAAGAAGGTGGCGCCCGCCCCGAGAGGGCCAGGCGACATGGCTGGGTCGGTTAAAACGAACCCAGGGCGCATTGAGGACGACGAGCGAATGTACAAGGACTACGGCATTGGTGAGGGCTCGTTAGAGACCCTCCGGGCTGCACATCAGCAGGGAATACGGGAGATGAAATGGAACCATCTCTGCCGCTTGGAAGAAACGCAGAGGATCATGGGAGGCGCAGTAGAGCGTGTCTTACTTCTGGGTCCGGTCTGCGACTATCCTCCCGGGATAAAGGAAGGCCTACCGCTACAGTGGGTGGGGGAGTGCGACTCCTACGCCTACAGCCTGACCCTCGGAACCGCGGAACGCGTGTTTCTCGAGGTGCTACAAAACAACGGCGACACCATTCGCAAGAGCATTGCAGAAGAGGGTCGCGCAGGTGCAAAAGCAGTCAGGGATAAGTGGAAGGAAATCTTGGACGGGGTACTAGCCCCGGGCCAAGAGGATCAGCGAGCGGAGCTATGGAGGCGCACGATGCGTCAAATCACCGACTGGGAAGTCGAGTTGATCCCACAGTACCTGGTGCAGTCCAAACAGTGGCAGGATCAGACGGATGAGAGCGAGGCGGAAGCGGATCCAAGGGAGAGGAACAGCGGGCGGGATCGCAACCGTCCCGACACCGAAGCAGAACCGGCCTAGTCGCCACTCGCCCTCGGGCGGGGTGGTGAAGAGGAACCGGTCTGGAGGCGGCCGCTGCGACAGAAGCCTCAGAAGTGGGAGCAGGGCGCGGCCAGTCCACCTCTCTTACCGCCTCAGGGGAAAGGCCGGGACCCTAACACCGGCCCTGCAAGCGGGGGGAATGACACACCCCCGCCACCACCTTTTAAGCCACGGTTACGCGACGACTTCGTTGACCTCGACTCCTTGCGGGCCGAGATCTCGCGACTCGAAGCCGATCGCGATGAGGAGGAGCGCCTGCGGGCCCGGATCGCGGAGCTCAGGGGACTGAGGTCCACCAGCAAGGGCGTGAGCCCGATTCGGCGACCACCCGCATCCACCCCTGTCGACGCCCTGCAAGGGGCCCCGTCAGGAGACAGCCAGCATCAAGGGGGTGCCCGACCTCGCACCAGCGGGGTCGCGACACGCCTTCCGGAGGATTCCACGTCAACGAGTGGTGATTCACAAGTGTTTACGAACCCTCTCGTGCGACGGTTTATGCAGACCCCTTGGGTGGGAGCATTAGACGAGTACAAGGTCGAGGAAGCGGGCTGGAAGGAAGAGGAAGCAGCGCGAAAGCGACGCGCGCTGCGACGCAAACGCAATCGTCGAGCAGGTCGCAGGGAGTCAACTTCTTCGGAGGATGACGACTTGCCGCCAGGCGTCCCAACAAGCGTGTCCTTCAAGGATCGCATCAAGAACTTTCACAAGTTCAGCGAGCCTAACCGCAACGAGTCGTGGCCCGACTACGTACAACAACTGGTGGAAACTCTCCGACTGTACCGGGTTCCGTCCCAGGAATGGGCGGGATGGCTGGTGGATCGTCTATCAGGAAAGGCGCAGGGAGCGTTGTTGAACCTCCCTCTTGAGGATAGGAACGATTGGAAAGTACTCTTGGCGACCCTTAATGCTCACTTCCACGTGGAATTTGAGATGCGGGCCGCCGAGGAAGAACTCGCGACACGGAAACAGGGCAGCAAAGAGTCGGTTCGCGACATCTCGCCATCTTGACGCAGGAGTTGGTTCGACGCGAATCGCGGGACGATCCAACGCACTACAAAGCGAACATCGTGCGTGAAAAGGAGGAAGCTAATTCGAAGAAACCCAATCACCCGTCTACGGAGACCGTGGTGAGGCAGGTGTTGGCGGTGCAGAGCGAGCAGGACAAGAAGACGGACTCGAGAGAAAGGCGCCGAGGCCGCAGCTGCAACGACGGTCGGCCCGCGAGACCGACGGTCGCGAATACGGAGCGGGTTGGCCAGCTTAGAGTGTTGGCATTGTGGCAAGAAGGGCCACATTCGAACGAAGACAACACGGAGCAGATCGCCGAGTGGCAGGCGGCGTCCTCCAGGCGCATTGAAGAAGCCAGAAGGAAAGACCCCGACCCAGAGTGTAAACTCTGCGGACAGAGGGGGCTGCGTCGCGAAGCCCGCTGATACGTCAATCTCAGAGGTCCATTGAAGATGATGGGGAGCTACTTGCGGGTTGAAGGGGACACGCCCAGTGCATGGGTGCGCCGTGTCAGTCCGGACGGTCGGTCGTCGCCAGAGCGACTCCCGCCGCCCATGAGAGCGCAGGATTCGGAGGGCCGGCCTCCCGGGTCTGCTCGGCCTAGGCATCCGAGGAGGATGTGGTCGGGCCGGGCTTCTTTTTTTTCCTGGGAGGAACGGGCAGGATGCGAGGGCAGCCGCACGCCGGACGAGAGTCTCGGTGCGACTGCCGTTTCTGGGTGCAAGCGGGGAAAGGTACAGGAAAGTTGCACCAATTTAGTGGCGACTGGGCGACGGTCTGGTAGCGCGCAAGGGAAGTGCCAGGCACAGAGACAAAAGTCATTCCCTTTGGGGCCGTAAGGTTGCATCGGGGAGGGCGAGGAGATGGGGGTGGAGTCACGAAGACCCTGCGAGGGACCGTGGACAGAAGCTGTCATCCCATGGCTCGATTAACGTCGACCCAACATCAACAGTGCACTCTAGCAGTGGGCGGGACGACTGTCGCACCTCCTATTCGCCAGGACGAACTTGGCACGTTGCAGGTTCTTCGTCGGGTGGGGGGGTGTCCCAGTGTGAGCCAGCGCTGGGCACCTCTTGTCAGACGACCTCGTGGCCGAGCGTACGTCGGGGGGAGGCGTATCAGTGTATGCCAGCAGGAGAAGACTTCGCGCATGTGCGCAAAGCAATGGCCTCGCCTGAGGCCGCCCTCGTGTGTAGGTGTCGTGTGGATCTTGCGGGGTCCGCGCTCGCGACGTGCCTGGATACGGGGGCAACCTTCAGCCTACTTTCGGACGCCGTGTATACAAGATTGCAGGGGCAACTCCCGCCTTTACAACCAGCGAACCTCATGCTCACAGGAGCTGGGGAGAGTCGCTTCGGAGAAGGGGCAGTGCCAAGTCGACCTGCGTTTTGGCAGGGCGACTTATCAACAGACGGTTTATGTCGGGCGATTAGAGGGCCTCGACCTTCTGCTCGGCATGGACTTCCTCACGACATATGAAGTGGAATTGACTGCGGGGCACGGACAGTACGGATTGGCACCCACGAGATTCAGTTCGGGAGGGCGCTGAAGGTGGAGAGCAACGACCTGGTGAGAATGAACAAGGCCATCTACCCGACCTTTCCAGGGTGGGACAGGAGGTATTAGTGAAGGGTTCGCAATTTGGGCGATCTTCATGCAGCCTTGTGCCGTCGCTGGAGGAGATGTCACAAGATCCCCCTGGGAGCGGGTCAGGTGAAATATATTTGGGCCTGATGATCCCCAACCAACAAGGAAACAATACAACTTGTTAAGAATACAACTTTATTATACAAAAGAAAATTAAGATATTACAAATGTTAAACTTAATGTCCCTGAATGTCTCTTAGAAGTTCACAATATCCTTGCCGCCACGCCCAAACGATCACAAGCTCTAAGTCAATTCACTTTTCCAAAGACAACTTTAACACTTCCTTTTAGCATTTCGTGTCCTTCCATAACTTCCACACTTTATGCTTTCCAAAACACAACTTTGACATTCACTTTAGCATTCTCTAATCTTCTATAACTTCGACGAGCCATTGCTTTTCCCAATGCAACTTTAACACTTACTTTAGCATTCCATGATCCGCTGTAACTTTCACAGTTTATACTTTTCAAGGGCAGTGGGGCAAAGTTCAGCATTCCGTTCTTCTTATAACTTTCACAGTTCATGGTTTTGGGAAGCACTTCAAAGCCGGCCGGCGAATTCGGTGGTCTTCTTATATTTCAAGATTTTGCTTTTCACTAGTGAGTTTTTCATGTGCCCAACTAAAAACCTAAATGACGATTTTTCCTCCTCAAAATGCAGTCACAAGCTGGACATCAAGGGAAGTGGAATTGTCCTCGCAGACTGTGGAGGCTACCTACCACCCATATTGCACTGGATGGGCTTTTTACAATTTGGCAATCCCTACCTTACAGTGGCTTTTTCCATTTCTTGCCGTCATCTAAAATTTACTCGTTCACCTAACACCACCCGACATCGTACAAATCTGTCTCAATCTTAAATTTTACCCATTTGCGTTTACACAACCTCTTCTAATTCCCTCTCCGTTTCGTTTGTAAGTCCTTTAATTACCCCCCTCCTCAACTAGCTTTTGTTAGGTCTCCAGGAACCTCGCTGAGTATAAAGTAGCCATAAGTAAGTTGCACTGACTAGGTTTATTATCCCCTTGTTACACACACCTTGTTGTTGTTCCTTCTTAAGCCCACTGTAGGATTAGGGACTCAGTACACTATAGTACTGAGACCAGGCCATTAGGGCCTCAGTTTCCTTGTAGACGCTAGTCGGATAGCACGTAGGGCTGGTAACCTATCCTCTTGGGGATAGGCCTTCTTTACTTATCTGACGGGGCTAGCCGGTGGCGAACCCCCCTCCTCCCGCGCCTGGGACCGCGTAGAAGCCGTAAAGGGGGACGCCCTGATCGCTTGCGTGTCAGCACCGGTGCGAAGTCCCCCCGCGTAGGGGCCTGTCGTGAAACCCGGTTAGTCACCAGGCACTCGCCCAGTACGCTGGACGGTGGCCTGTACGTGGGGTACCAGTTAACACAACGAGGAGTAGTAAGGGAACCAACATCGTCAAGGGATCAGTCGTCAGTCGCACGTCCTAGCCTCGGGCTAGTGGCGTCGCGAGTCAGCACAGTCGCGCGGCCCAGGGACCCTCGTTGGTCGCACTGGAGCCGCGACCGATTCCACTTTGTTTACAGTTTGGTGCCGTGACCAGGATCTCGCGACAGTACACGCTTTCGGGCGCGATACGAGTGTGAGATCTAGTCACCATGTCCGACCCACGACGTTCTAAGAGGTGGTTCGCGGGAATCGCGGACACCCTCTCCACCGCAAAGTTAGTTTTGAGTGGCCGCAGGGGCGTCACTGCCCAGCAGCCGACTGATCAGCAAGAGGGAACAGGGTCGCAGAATGCGATGCCTAAAGCACAGCAGGACGTTCCTCGTGATCCTCACCAGATGGAACCGGAAGGGGAGCGAGAGGACGTACGCCAACGAGACCGGAAGTCGCACGATGCGACACCTGCAGCACCACGAGCCGACCATCGCGGATCCCGCCACTATATGTCGGAAGGGGAACGTGAGGTCGAGTACCACGTCAAGGAGCGGACGAAGCGACGCAAGACCACGAAGCAAGTCCGCCGACCAGCGAGTGAGACGCAGTCATCACCACCAGTGACACGCAGTCGCAATGTCCTGACCTTGAGATGGAGTGGCATGACGGGCGGGGTACAGGCAGATCCACCGGTCCGTACTGCATCCCTATCGCAGCCGCTGCCGAAGGCCGGGCCATTGACATCAACGGCTACAGAAGACCCCGTGCAGACATTGTCTGATGCGGGGAAGAAGTCTCTGCCAGACGTGCCCGTGGTACAACACGAGCAAAACCCGCCGCCGCTCCCGGAAGGGGTCGCCGACGGGACAGCCGAGGAGGAATTAGGTGCTAATTCCCTGGAAGAGGAAGAAGCTGTCAGTCAGACTAGCGAGGAGTCGGAGGAGGAGGTGATCGGGAATGAGGCGTTGGCGGGCGACAGCCCGCGGCGTGATGGAACCGGCTATCAACCGAGTCCCGTCCTAAGGGAGACCGGGGCTACGGGAGGTCGGGGAAAGCCGACACCGAGGAGCGACAAGAAGGTGGCGCCCGCCCCGAGAGGGCCAGGCGACATGGCTGGGTCGGTTAAAACGAACCCAGGGCGCATTGAGGACGACGAGCGAATGTACAAGGACTACGGCATTGGTGAGGGCTCGTTAGAGACCCTCCGGGCTGCACATCAGCAGGGAATACGGGAGATGAAATGGAACCATCTCTGCCGCTTGGAAGAAACGCAGAGGATCATGGGAGGCGCTGTAGAGCGTGTCTTACTCCTGGGTCCGGTCTGCGACTATCCTCCCGGGATAAAGGAAGGCCTACCGCTACAGTGGGTGGGGGAGTGCGACTCCTACGCCTACAGCCTGACACTCGGAACCGCGGAACGCGTGTTTCTCGAGGTACTACAGAACAACGGCGATACCATTCGCAAGAGCATTGCAGAAGAGGGTCGCGCAGGTGCAAAAGCAGTCAGGGAAAAGTGGAAGGAAATCTTGGACGGGGTACTAGCCCCGGGCCAAGAGGATCAGCGAGCGGAGCTATGGAGGCGCACGATGCGTCAAATCACCGACTGGGAAGTCGAGTTGATCCCGCAGTACCTGGTGCAGTCCAAACAGTGGCAGGACCAGACGGATGAGAGCGAGGCGGAAGCGGATCCAAGGGAGAGGAACAGCGGGCGGGATCGCAACCGTCCCCGACACACGAAGCAGAACCGGCCTAGTCGCCACTCGCCCTCGGGCGGGGTGGTGAAGAGGAACCGGTCTACGGAGCGGCCGCTGCGACAGAAGCCTCAGAAGTGGGAGCAGGACGCGGCCAGTCCACCTCTCTTACCGCCTCAGGGGAAAGGCCGGGACCCTAACACCGGCCCACCAAGCGAGCGGGGAAATGACACACCCCCGCCACCACCTTTTAAGCCACGGTTACGCGACGACTTCGTTGATCTCGACTCCTTGCGGGCCGAGATCTCGCGACTGGAAGCCGATCGCGATGAAGAGGAGCGCCTGCGGGCCCGGATCGCGGAGCTCAAGGGATTGAGATCCACCAGCAAGGACGTGAGCCCGATTCGGCGACCACCCGCATCCACCCCTGTCGACGCCCTGCAAGGGGCCCCGGCAGGAGACAGCCAGCATCACGGGGGTGCCCGACCTCGCACTAGCGGGGTCGCGTCACGCCTTCCGGAGGATTCCACGTCAACGAGTGGTGATTCACGAGTGTTTACGAACCCTCTCGTGCGACGGTTTATGCAGACCCCTTGGGTGGGAGCATTAGATGAGTACAAGGTCGAGGAAGCGGGTTGGAAGGAAGAGGAAGCAGCGCGAAAGCGACGCGCGCTGCGACGCAAACGAAATCGTCAAGCGGGTCGCAGGGAGTCAACTTCTTCGGAGGATGACGACTTGCCGCCAGGCGTCCCAACAAGCGTGTCCTTCAAGGATCGCATCAAGAACTTTCACAAGTTCAGCGAGCCTAACCGCAACGAGTCGTGGCCCGACTACGCACAACAACTGGTGGAAACTCTCCGACTGTACCGGGTTCCGCCCCAGGAATGGGCGGGATGGCTGGTGGATCGCCTATCAGGAAAGGCGCAGGGAGCGTTGTTGAACCTCCCTCTTGAAGATAGGAATGATTGAAAGTTCTCTTGGCGACCCTTAATGCTCACTTCCACGTGAATTTGAGATGCGGGCCGCCGAGGAAGAACTCGCGACACGGAAACAGGGCAGCAAAGAGTCGGTTCGCGACTTTATCGCCAGCTGATGTCCCTGGCGCGAAGGCGTATGGGAAGGACAATCACCGCAGGGAGGCCGCTGTGCTGAAGCGGCTGGAGCATGGACTGAATTCAGCTTCGCTTCGGGCGAACGCATTTACGAGGTCATGATGTATCCTGAATCGGATCTCGCCATCTTGACGCAGGAGTTGGTTCGACGCGAGTCGCTGGATCCATCCAACGCACTACAAAGCAAACATCGTGGCGTGAAAAGGAGGAAGCTAATTCGAAAGAAACCCAATCACCCGTCCACGGAGACCGTGGTGAGGCAGGTGTTGGCGGTACAGAGCGAGCAGGACAAGAAGACGGACTCGGGAAAGGAGCCGAGGCCGCAGCTGCAACGACGAAATCGCCGGGCGCTGGGAACCGCGAGACCGACGGTCGCGAATACGGAGCGGGTTGGCCAACTTAGAGTGTTGGCATTGTGGCAAGAAGGGCCACGCTCGAACGAAGTTGTCATGCAGGCAACACCGAGCAGATCGCCGAGTGGCAGGCGGCGTCCTCCAGGCGCGCGGCGAATAAGAAGAAGCCAGAAGGAAAGACCCCGACCCAGAGTGTAAACTCTGCGGTCGCGACGGCGCCGGAGGGAAACGAGTAGGCAGAGGGGCTGCGTCGCGAGCTTCCTCTGCCGCTGATACGAGCGACAATCAATCTCAGAGGTCCATTGAAGATGATGGGGAGCTACTCGCCGGGTTGAAGGGGACCGGACGCCCAGTGCATGGGTGTGCCGTGTCACGTCCGGACGGTCGGGCCGTCGCCGGAGAGAGCGACTGCCCGCCGCCCATGAGAGCGCAGGATTCGGAGGGCCGGCCTCCGGGTTTGCTCGGCCTAGGCATCCGAGGAGGATGTGTTCACGCAGCAGGTGTTCGCCCTGCGAACCGCGAGGTTCGTCGGGGCCGGGCTTCTTTTTCACCTGGGAGGAACGGGCAGGATGCGAGGAGCCGCACGCCGGACGAGAGTCTCGGTGCGACTGCCGTTTCTGGGTGCAAGCGAGGGAAGGTACAGGAAAGTTGCACCAATTTAGTGGCGACTGGGCGACGGTCTGGTAGCGCGCGCAAGGAAGTGCCAGGCACAGAGACAAAAGCTTCGTCCCTTGGGGGCCGTAAGGTTGCATCGGGGGAGGGCGAGGAGATGGGGGTGGAGTCACGGAAGACCCTGCGAGGGACCGTGGACAGAAGCTGTCATCCCATGGCTCGATTAACGTCGACCCAACATCAACAGTGCACTCTAACAGTGGACGAGGACGACTGTCGCACCTCCTATTCGCCAGACGAACTTGGCACGTTGCAGGTTCTTCGTCGGGTGGGGGTGTCCCAGTGTGAGCCAGCGCTGGGCACCTCTTCGTCAGACGACCTCTCGTGGCCGAGCGTACGTCGGGGGGAGGCGTATCAGTGTATGCCAGCAGGAGAAGACTTCGCGCATGTGCGCAAAGCAATGGCCTCGCCTGAGGCCGCCCCTCGTGTGTAGGTGTCGTGTGGATCTTGCGGGGTCCGCGCCGCGACGTGCCTGGATACGGGGCAACCTTCAGCCTACTTTCGACGCCGTGTATACAAGATTGCAAGGGCAACTCCCCGCCTTTACAACCAGCGAACCTCATGCTCACAGGAGCTGGGGGGAGAGAATACAACTTGTTAAGAATACAAATTTATTATACAAAAAAAAATTAAGATATTACAAAATGTTAAACTTAATGTCCCTGAATGTCTCTTAGAAGTTCGCAATATCCTTGCCGCCACGCCCAAACGATCACAAGCTCTAAGTCCAATTCACTTTTCCAAAGACAACTTTAACACTTCCTTTAGCATTTCGTGTCCTTCCATAACTTCCACACTTTATGCTTTCCAAACACAACTTTGACATTCACTTTAGCATTCTCTAATCTTCTATAACTTCACAATTCATGCTTTTCCCAATGCAACTTTAACACTTACTTTAGCATTCCATGATCTTCTGTAACTTTCACAGTTTATACTTTTCCAAACACAACTTTAACACTTACTTTAACATTCCATGTTCTTCTTATAACTTTCACAGTTCATGCTTTTCCCAATGCAACTTTAACACTTACTTTAGCATTCCATGATCTTCTTATAACTTTCACAATTTATGCTTTTCCACTTTCCAGAAATGTTTTTCATGTCACAACTAAAAACCTAATGAATTTTTTCTCCTATGGCAAATGCAGTCACAAGACTGAGTACTACATACTACTGCAGCCCTGCTGTCATGCTTCACAAGACTGTGAGGCTACCTACAACACACATATTGCACTACTACCTGAGGCTACCCACAATTTTGTGACATATCCCCCTATTTTACAGAAGAAATATCCATTTCTTGCACACATCACAAAATTTACTGCGTTCACCTAGTAACTCCACCCAGTATATCCTATACAAATCTGTCACAATCTTAAATATTTACACCATAATACGTTTACACAACAACACGACTAAGGTAATCTGCGCCTACGTTTGTAGATCCTTTAATAGCCTGTACACTCATCCTGTAGGGCTGTAAAAACAATGCCCATCTCATTATCCTATCATTAATGTACTTTGCCCTGCTTAAATATGCCAACGGCTGATGATCCGTTTGCAAGACAAACTGTCTACCATACAGGTATACCATGAA
This sequence comes from Streblospio benedicti, assembly GCA_019095985.1. NCBI lineage: Eukaryota > Metazoa > Annelida > Polychaeta > Spionida > Spionidae > Streblospio > Streblospio benedicti. Next base: position 5,937 of record JAGTTF010001343.1, on the reverse strand, counting down.
TTTCCTTACTGCCCATACAATAGCCAAACATTCTTTCTCCATAGTGGAGTACCTCTGCTCTCTTGGCAGTAACTTTTTGCTAGCATATGCTACCGGATGTAATTTACCATCATACTCTTGCAAGAGTACAGCCCCCACACCAACCCCAGAGGCATCAGTTCGTAATGTAAATGGTTCATTGAGATCTGGTAACCTCAGTACCGGATCGGCAGTTAGCAAACGCTTCAGTGTCTGGTAGGCATTCTCCTGCGATACGCCCCACTCTACTCGATTAGGCAAACCCTTCCTAGTAAGTTCGGTGAGTGGCAAAGCAATGGTTGCATAACTGGGAATATATTCTCTGTAAAACCCTGTTAGACCTAGGAATGAACGAACCTGTTTCTTTGTTTCAGGCCTAGGAGCTTCTACAATTTTCTTTACATTTTCCAAGTGTAACCTTATTTCACCCTTGCCTATCCTATGGCCCACAAAATCCACACTATCAAAGCCTATTTCACACTTAGAAGGCCTTAAGGTTAAACCAGCCTCTCGCACTCTCACCAAAAATGATCTTAGAGACGTCAAGTGCTCTTCCCATGAACTTGTGTGAATCAAGCAATCATCAATGTAATGGTCAATATTCTGCAAGCCTTCAGTCAATTTCCTCATCATCCTGGTATACGTTGCTCCGGAATTCATCAGCCCGAAAGGCATTCTAAGGAACTCATAACATCCGTCAGGAGTAACAAATGCGGTCTTTTTAATATCCTCCTCCCTCATAGGAATTTGCCAATAGCCTTTGGTCATGTCAAATTTTGAATACACCTTATCCTTACATACTCTTGCAAAAATATCTTGGGGTTTCTCCACAGGTTCACAGTCAAACAACGTCTGCTTATTACACAATCTGTAATCAACCGTCACTCTATTGGTACCATCTTTTTTCCGTACTATCACTGGAGGGGCACAATAAGGCGAGTCTGAAGGTCTAATTACACCTAGCTTCAACATCTTATCTACGTCTTCTTTCAACGACTCCCTCATACTATATGGCATAGGATAAGGCTTCCGTCTTATTGGTTCGTCTGTAACCATTTCAATTTTATGTTCGACTAGATTTGTCACCCCGGGCACATCAGTAAATACATCACTAAACTCCTCCAACAACCTCGAAACATCATATCTCTGTTCTGGAGACAGACGCTCTGATATCTTAATATCATGCACAACTTCAGTCTGTTGTACTGGCAACTTCGGGAGCTCCAACAAGTCTTCATCGTCCGTACCACTGTCACATTCTTCACCCTCATACTCTATAACTGCTGTTCCTGCCACTTCTAATACAGGTCTCGCTTCACTTCTCACATCCTTATCTCGCTGCACATACTGTTTCAAGAGGTTAATGTGATATGTTCTTACTTTTCCCTTAACCTTAACTTTGTAATCATTCTTCCCCATCACTCCCTCAACCGTAAATGGACCTCTCCACTGCATGAGTAGCTTATTTTTATCGGTAGGTAACAACACAAGAACCTTTTCACCAACTTTAAGCGACCTTGGACGAGCCTTACGATCATAGTGGTGTTTATACCTGCTTTGAGCTTTTCCAAGGTTCTGATGTGCAATTTCTAAAGTTTCTTCCAACCTCTCTTTTAAATCAACAACATATTGGTAACTATTTTTCACCTGACTCTCTTCCACATTTTCTGTCCATAGCTTTCTCAAAATCTGCATCGGTCCTTTCACTGTCCTGCCATACAGCAGCTCAAAAGGTGAAAATCCTGTACTCTCTTGCGGAACTTCTCTATAAGCAAACAACAATGCGTTGATGTAACGATCCCAATCTTTTGGTCTCTCACAACATAACTTCTTCAGCATTTGCTTCAACGTTCCGTTCCACCTCTCCACTAGTCCATTACAAATAGGATGATATGGTGTCGTAGTCATTTGCCTGACTGACAGTAGCCTGTTTACCTCACTCATGACTTCAGATACGAACTGGGTTCCCAAATCGCTCAATATTTCATCCGGGATTCCTACTCTGCTATACATATCCACCATAGCCTCTGCCACGCTCACAGTATCTATATTCTTGAGGGGCACTGCTTCTGGGTATCGCGACGCATGGTCTACCGCCGTTAGGATGTACCTATGACCTCTCTCTGATGCTGGATATATCGGTCCCACTAAATCATAGCTAACTCTCCTGAATGGTACATCAATGATTGGAAGCTTCTCCAGGGGAACCTTACCAACTTTACCTTTCTGAATAGTCCTCTGGCATGCATCACATGATTTACAATACAGGGCAACATCAGTATTCACTCCTGGCCAGTAAAAATTAGACATCACTTTATCTGTAGTCTTCTTGACGCCCAAATGGCCTCCCATGATGGAATCATGTGCTAATCCTAAAACTTGCTTTCTCAATTCTTTTGGCACCAGCACCTGCTTCACCAGCTTCCCTTGGTTTACCCACGGGTTTTGGTACATTCGGTATAGGACCTTGTCAACTACCTCGTACCACGACTTTCCATTCCCTCTTTCTCTTACGTCAAGACAATTATAAAATTTCCTCAAACTCTCGTCTGCCTTCTGCATTTCCACTAGCCTGTCCACAGTAACATCTTCTTCTGGCCTTGATGGCACTTTCAATGGATTGACTACCTTCCCTCTCTTTGCCTGCGCTCTTGTCTCTACCGCACCTACCCAAGTCAGATCTGGATCGTCGGGACATCTCGCTCCATCCACATTACCAATGGTCAGATCACACAGGGCGTCATCTAAACACAGTACTTCAAATTCACCTGCCAGGAATGGAGTACTCATGTTGATCTTAGCCACAGGTGCTTTCAATAAAGTCTTGTCAATTCTTGCAATGTATTTATATCTTCCCGTAAACTGATGATCGTCAACAAACTCCTTCTTTACCACAATCCCATTACACCCAGTATCCCGGAGGACACTCACATCTCTACCATTCAACACTCCTCGCCACACTTGCAATCCCAGTTGGTTAGTAGATCCACCACCTACACTCACAAGTTCTATCTCTTTACCACATGCAAGTCTCGCCACACCATCCTTAAAACAGTCACATGCATCTTGATCACCACTTAGCACCCCGTCAGTCGATATTTTCTCCTCGCAACTGGACTCAACGATCGTAGCGACACCGGCACTCTGAACATCACCTTCTTGGGCTCTCCCTGCATTCACTAACTCTTTGTTCTTGGGGCAAAACCTAGCGATGTGACCCACGGTCCGGCATAAGTAACATGTTCTTGTGTCCTCCACTGCAGCACCAGCACTACTAGTCGCAAGATTCTTCCATTTCAACTTTACACACTGTGCCATATCATGTCCTGTCCGCTTACAATAGCCACACTGTACTGCAGCTGGTTTCGTCTCCTCCACGTTGGTTCTGCAGTCTTTCATAATGTGCCCAATTTTCCCACAACGCAAACATGTCCTATTGTCACCTGTCTGCTGCTTACCACCACCTGTTCTTTTACAGCAATCCTTGAGTTGCTTCCCGTGAGCCTCCAAATACTTGGTTGTAGTTTCAGCCAAAGTTTTTATATCTTTACATGTTCTTTCTTTCAAAAATGTAGCTAGCTCTGTATTGCACACAGAGACAAATTGCTCCATGACTATAACTTCGAAAAAAGCTTCAAACCTCTTCTCAACTTCCATCGATTCCAACCACTTCATCACGTAATTTCCCAGTCTTGTCATAAATTGTGCGGGTGATTCTATATCTTCTGCCGCGCTCTCTCTAAACTTCTTCCTGAAACCTTCAGCATTTAAATCGTATCTGGACAGAACTGCCTGCTTTAATATCTTGAAATCTTGGGACTCTTCTGGAGATAGCCTGTAATACACATCCAAGGCTTTCCCTGACAACAACGCACTCAAATGACCCGCCCATGTTGCTTCTGGCCACTTGTTGTTTGTAGCAAATCTCTCAAATCTCTCTATATAGGCGTCAATCTGGTCTTTATTCTCTTCAAAACTCGGCAACCTTGGCGCTTTTGCTACCACACTATTGGGTTCTCGAACACCGTTTCGACTCATCTCCAGCTCTTTCATCTCTCTCTCATGACGTCTTTGACTCTCCTTCTCTCTCTTCATGTTGCAATCCTTCTCTTCCTTTTCCCTTTTTTTCTTTTCCCTTCCCCTTCTCTTCTTTTCTTTCTTCCCTCTTCTCTTCTTCTTTTCTTTCCTTCTCTTCTTTTCCTTCTCCCTCTCCTCTTCTTTCTTCCCTCTCCTTCTCTTCTTTTTTTCATGCTGTCTTCTAAGGGCCCTCTCTGCCCTCTGTACTTCTTGCTGTTCCTTCACAAAGGTTTTCATATCTTCGCCTTCATATCCCAATTGCTTACCCACTTTCATCAACTCTTCAATCTCTGCTACCGTACTCATCTTGAAAATTCCAAGTCTTCAATATCTTCCAAAGATCCACAATGCAAACCAGGTATTCAACAAATACCACAGCACCCACAATGTACTAAGAACAACTCCACAATGTAACGACACTATCACAATATCACTACCCAAACCAGTGATAATTCCAACAACACTGCTACTGAACGTTACCAACAACACTCACCAAGCAATAGCCTCATCAATATCCCAATATTGCAAACTGTATTAATTAGAATGGCTCACATGACCATATCACACAACAACCCACTGATCCTACTTATCTCAATCGCAGCTCACAACACTGATACCACATGCTAACAACAATATCAACCAATATTATCCTCACTAATCCCAAGATACTAAACTGGGTCAAACACACTACACTAGTAATTAATGCAACCAATACCTGGCCAACACACCGATTCTTACCAACAAAAGCTCACATCAATTCAAACAAGGCGTATCCCAGTATACCCCAAACACAAACAGATTGCTTACCGCCGACCAACTTTGCCGACTACGAGATCCTCACCATACGATTCTCATCACCTGCCTCTCACACCCACCACAAGGACACATGAAGCTACAGCACTCTAATCTCTGTAAAAATAACTACGAATTTAGACACAAAATACAATACTACACACTTTTCATATGAATTCCAAAATTTTCAAACAATCATTAAGCGGCACAATTTAAATCTCAACAGTCCTTTCTTTCATTTGCTTTCCTCTTTAGCCACTCAAGTCATTACTGTCTAGTGAGAATCATCCTGGCAAGCTCGCCATAAATGTCACAAGATCCCCTGGGAGCGGGTCAGGTGAAATATATTTGGGCCTGATGATCCCCAACCAGACAGCAATACAATACAACTTGTTAAGAATACAAATTTATTATACAAAAGAAAATTAAGATATTACAAAATGTTAAACTTAATGTCCCTGAATGTCTCTTAGAAGTTCGCAATATCCTTGCCGCCACGCCCAAACGATCACAAGCTCTAAGTCCAATTCACTTTTCCAAAGACAACTTTAACACTTCCGTTAGCATTTCGTGTCCTTCCATAACTTCCACACTTTATGCTTTCCAAACACAACTTTGACATTCACTTTAGCATTCTCTAATCTTCTATAACTTCACAATTCATGCTTTTCCCAATGCAACTTTAACACTTACTTTAGCATTCCATGATCTTCTGTAACTTTCACAGTTTATACTTTTCCAAACACAACTTTAACACTTACTTTAACATTCCATGTTCTTCTTATAACTTTCACAGTTCATGCTTTTCCCAATGCAACTTTAACACTTACTTTAGCATTCCATGATCTTCTTATAACTTTCACAATTTATGCTTTTCCACTTTCCAGAAATGTTTTTCATGTCACAACTAAAAACCTAATGAATTTTTTCTCCTATGGCAAATGCAGTCACAAGACTGAGTACTACATACTACTGCAGCCCTGCTGTCATGCTTCACAAGACTGTGAGGCTACCTACAACACACATATTGCACTACTACCTGAGGCTACC
>JAGTTF010001340.1:16128-33840 GCA_019095985.1 Streblospio benedicti | reverse complement strand
TGGAGAGAAGGCAGACAAGATGTGAGCAGCGACACGGCCCAGGCTGCAAGCCTGTCTAAGTTAGAAGCGGCTGAATCTTGAAGATGTGATGACTACCCCGTGCTTTCCCTGCATGTCGCATACTAATAATCACACAACTGAATAAACTATTTTAAGGAGTAGATCTTATTGGATTTATTTCTATTGCGCCGAGCAAAAGAGTTATTCAACCACGCTCTTTTTAGCTTGTGACATGGTGCGAGAACCGCGGGACGCGATTATCCCGCACTCTCACACTAAAAGTTGTGTGAACAGCAGCCTTCTCTTTCAATGTCCACGCTTCCTGCCAGACGAGGACGAGCGATCTAATCCACGGACAACGGTGCAGGCCGACCCATGACCCACGACCCACAACCACGAGCCACGCAGCCGAATCTCGACAAGAGGGGCCCGTCAACGCCAGAGACGACCGTTGCCAGCAAATCGAATTATCACGTGTTATTGCTATTATATTTTTTAAATATGTTGGATGATTATAGTACTGTTATAATGATATTTAGAGTGATAAGTTATATGGCCGTTGTCGATATGTAAAACAATACCCCTTGCATGCGCCGAATCATTTAAATTACCATCCCATTGAACACATAATGTTATTTCAATGGTCTAAACACTTGTATTAAAATATATATATATATAGTAAAGTTTTGCCAGCATCACATATTGGGTGCCGCATTAGCCTCGCCTACAGCCGCATAGATTGTGCGATTTGTCATTGGGTCTGAAACATACACAGATTACTGAATAAACCTTATGTAAGTGGCAACACATATAGTGTATTGAATGGTTGGAAATAACGGTGGGGCCATCTGATTGCATGTCAGAATGGAAATATTTTGGGTTTTAGAATGTATTTATTGATATGTCAGAGGCACACATATGCAGCCAGTGCAACATGCACCCATAATAAGCCCGTTATGCTTAAATTTCACTATTTTTTGTTGATGTCTCATTATCCAGTTTGTTGATTTTAACTGTAAAAAGATGTTCAGGCTTGTCACCTTACACAGGGATGTTTTGGCAGAGAGGACTGGTTTGGGTGTGCCATTTGAAGTGGTGCTCTTAATATGTATTTTGATATTACCAATCATCTGGCTTTGGGGTTCCAAATGCAAGGATTTAGACTTTAGCCATCGGTGATTTACAAACCGCATGTGCACCAAATTGGACTTGCAATTAATTTGGCTGTAAGGTTGGTAGCTTTGAATAATAAATGCTGACTTCGTTAATGTTACCATTTTCACTTCATGACTCATTCGGAAAAGGGAAGGTTTCCTGTATTCCATGAATGCGTTACATCCGTACATCCGTCTTAAATGATCCTGTATTATGGTCTGATTTTCCCATCACAATGACATTTTCCTTGTGGCTCTATGTTATATATAGAGCTGACGAAACGTTTACCCATGTGTTTGGCTAAAATTACATCAGTATTTAGAATATGTTCATTCTGTATTCTGTAAGCATTATTAAATACTTTGGATAGGTTAATTGGTGATAAGTGTAGATTTTGATGATTAAAAGGGACCTATTGATTGAAATAATTATGCAGAAGTATCCATTTCAAATTACAGAGAGCTTCAAATTACTTCATTATGCAGTCACCTCTCGTTATTTGGGAAGATTGAGTGCAACCACCTGTTACATTCAATCTACTTACTATGCTTCAGCAACTTTTTAAAATGAAGCTGGTGATAAGTCATGAACCCTAATGTTAACTCTCCGTAAGGTGTGCAGACCTCAACCCACGAAGCAAGCTCAAGTGTCATGTCAAGAACTGATGAATTATGTTTGCTGTTGTTTCTAGTGTTTGCTGAAACATGAATTGTGATTAGATAATGGGGCTGTTATGGTTACGCATACCATTTGTTCATGTCTTGTATTAAACTCAGTCACCTGTTTTACTGAAGAAGATACTATGATGTAATATTGTTATTCTGCTGTGCTATTAATTTATAATTTGTCGCATACTTTATGTTGTAAGAAATAAATTTTGGATGTGGTTATTCACTAGTGGTCATTAGATACATGTACATTGATGAACTTTGATTGTTACTGTATTAGTAATTACAGCAGTAAAAGTGTATAATGAAGTCATTTGAAACTGAACTGATTATAATCATTGATAGGATTTCATAGCAGTCAGTTCTGCTGTGTGTTTGTTAAAGTGTGACTGATGTGAATGCTTTTTTTGTGCATCTACAGAGTACTTTGTTTTAATTATATTGATCAATCATTTAACATTTTACATGTAGTTATATCACATTGTAATGTACCTTGATCTATCTTGGGACTCAATAATTTTATTTCATGATTTTACTCATGTTTCTTGTTGGCTTGAAGTTTACATAAATTTTATGACACTTGCATAAGTATATTCAACACGTGTGACTGATTTTATTAATGACTTTATAACAGAAAAATGGAAACTACCATAAAATGCTGAATAAATGCTCATATTTGAATAAAATCCAGCGGTTGAGTTTAGACAGAAATTTGTTATCAAGATGTTTTGATCAAATGCCTAATGACTACATGTACATGTATTTAACAAAACAGGCCACCATTAAACCATGTAAACCATATCCGCTGACTCCTGATACAATTAAATCATAATGCACAAAACCATTGAAATCAAAATTGTCCTTATGATTTAAAACTTAGAATTGTTTGTCATTTATGGTTATAACATCATCAGTCACATAATTAGCAACCGATGATAAGTGTGGTGAATGTCTGGATTTTTTTATAGGATTATGCAAATAAATGCCTGCCTCCCCTTGTTCATCCATAGTGGTATTCAAATTATTGTACAGGGCTATTAAACAGCATTTTTACATTTTCTTACAATATGGATGTTATGAATGATGTTTGCAAGATATGATTTAGTTTATGCTGCTACATGTATGTGGCCATTCATTTGTTTTGTAAGCTGAATTAATTTGTAATATGGTAATGCCTACATGTATGATGGTAAAAACTAGCACAGAATAAATTAACGAGTTTTTTATTTGGCGTTGCAAAGCCCGGAGTATGCTGGACGTTTGAGAAATCGGAAATAGCGGTGACAGACAAATCGTAGCTTGTCGGCGCACTGGGGGGTCATTATACGTCAACACTAATGCAGAGGCTATTAAGGCTATGAGTGCATATTAAACTGAAGTTTTCAACACTATAAATATATACTAGATCTATACTATGTTGCATATTTTATTTTATTTTCTACATATATATTTTTTCTGCATCTAGAAGTACATTGGTATAACAATTGACATCGTATTACAGCTAAAATGACACTATTATTTTCAGCTTGCATGTTACTAACAAGTTAAAATTGTTTAACATAGCGATAGTGGTGATGGTTTCAACACATGTCCACAGAATCTAGGAGCCAGATATGATGTTTTCGACAGACATGTCCAAAGGATCTGTCGGGTTCATTAATGCAAACCTTCATGACATTTTATACAGCATCAGCTGTACAGCTCATTAAGGAGCCTAAAAACTGTCATCCAACAGTGAATAATGGCCGTGTTTTGTGAGACAGGAGGATATGTCAGGCTTAAATAACAGTTACCACCACAATAACAATAACACAAAAACCCAAGCGTGGAATGTTGAGTGAGTTTTTCCAGACATTGCCCAAACAAGTCCGCTGATATTTATTGCTTGTGGATCTGCATTCCATCTGATAACAGATTGTCAATGGTTTACTTGTCAACCATTATATTTACAAACGATGTGTTAATGTGGCATTTTTGCATTTTTGCAAAACAATGGGCGTTGTGGGAAATTTATTGAGCATTGTGTAAGTTGATGATGATATTTACTTAAACAGGCTCGTATGGTGAACAATCTTGAGAATCGATTAACAGAGGGATGTAATGGAACAAAACAAGATGATCTCGTGTTTTATAATTGATCAAATATATACAGTGGCTTGGGTAACCACGCATCCTCCCTTTGTTTTATTTTGGTAGTCACGGGCTTGCAACTATTGTGTGTCTGTTAGCTTATACTCTATGTGCAGAGTTTGACCTACCTTCGGGTCACGTGCCTAGGAGCAACACATGGAACCCCTAGCCATGCCAGTAGTAAGGAAGGGGCTTAGGTCAACCTCATTAAAAACCCATTAAAACCTATAGGACAAACTCATTAACGTCAAGCTATAGGACAAAGTCATTAAGAACCTATAGGATAAAGCCATTAATCACCGCCGCCCAGCTCAGCTGTCAGCTGGCGCATCGCTCATCTCAGCTCGAGCGCTGTGGAATGGTCAGCGAGCCGCCTACCATTATTCCCATTGTAAACTTAATTGAACCGTCGTCTGACCCCCTCCCAGGAGCTGGTCACAGTAATTAATTAAACGACGGAGTCGGTGTCGCAGTAGATCAGTCCTCGGCCGACGGCGCCGAGGGGCGCGGTACAGCTTCTGCCTTCCCATTGAAGTGGTCGAGACTGCCACGTAAAGATTGTTATTGGGAGGGTCTTCCTGGAGAGGTTTCTTCTTGGCGTACTCCACCATCACGGCGTCCCCCGAGAGGATGGTGAAGAACTTCAGGTCCACGGACGGATCCGACACGCGCTGACAGAAGCGGCCGAAGGAGCCCCGTCCCCAACAGCTCGTATTGGGTCTTGTGACCGCAAGATCCCCATAAACCCCCATAGGGAGTTTAAGAAAAAGCTTGGCCAGGAAGCGCCGTCCGGGGTTGCTGACGATCCGCTGAGGGTCTAGCTTGACGCCCTCGCGGCCGGTAGTAGTCGCCGATGTACGCCGCTTCTGAGCGGGGGTGACGGCCTCTCTGGGGTACCCGCTACTCTCCTGCTTGATTTTGAGGAAGGCGTTGACGTAGGGGGGCGAAGAGACCCGCGCCGGGTTGGCGGGGTCGTATACGCACGCCTCCGGAGGAAAATTGTGCAGCTCGTAAGCCCTCAGCACGACGTACTTTGGATACGGCGAAGTTTCAACCTCGCCCGTGTGGTAGGTGCCGATCCACGAGCGCGCCGGGGGTACAGTCGCACGGCTCCTCCGACATCCTCTCGCAGCAGGAGCGGCATAGCGGGAACATGAGTTTACCAGAGCTCATGCGTAGAGGGAAGCACGGGAACGCCGAGACGCCTCGAGGCAGGATCTTCGACCTTTATGACGCCCCCTCGTAGTCGTCGAGACTGTCCAGACGTATCTGGTCCCCCACCAGAATGTCGGGATGCCCGCGCCCGTACACGCCTGACTTCTGGACGTGAGGGTAGAGGCTGGTGAAGTCGTAGTAGCTGCAGAAAAAAAAAAAGAGCGTCGATAGAAAAATGTTTTCGCGTTAACTTATAAAGTCGAGTCAATTTTTTACGGGGGGAGAAGTAGAAAAAAAGAGGGGAGCCCGTAAAGCGTCGGGTATACGGTCAATTGACGGAGCTCGCGTTTCTAGAGTTACGAAAAAACGCTTACCGTATAGCCTCGTCCTCGGCGGCCTCCTGATAGAGGGAGAACGTCTCAACGCGCCCGCCGTAAAACGCGTCCCTCAAATCGAGCCGCGAGACGTACGCCTCCGGGTCCATGGACTCGACGAAGGCCTTGACCGCGGGCTCGGACGTCACGCGTCTGCAGAGGGGAAAAAAAAAAGAGGGTTTATATTTTAATTTTAAACCGTAGAGAGAGAGATGAGGTATTTCAACCTTTTTTTTTAAAAATATAATAATCCAGACTCTTTTTACGTCTTAATGAGAGAGAGAATTCTTTTAACCGCCGTTGTTTTTTTTTTTTCGGAAGAGAGAGAGCTACGCACCTATTCCAGTCGCACTCTCTCACGGAGACGTAATCGTAGCCGCGCCCTCACGTACGTAATCGCGATCCACCGCCTCCTTGAGTAACGTACGAGCTCGCGTCTCGGCCATCGTGAGCTCGGTCAGAGGATGTTTTTGTTCGTCGAGACCCGCGTAGCACGTCGCGCAGGCGTGGAAGAGGCAGCCCTGGAGAGAGAGAGAGGGTTATTTTAGACGGTGAAACGCGTATATTAAAGGTTGAAAATGAATCGAGGAAAAAAAAAAAAAGAGACGCTTACGTGAAACTCGTAGACGACTTTGCGCCCGTGATCCACGCCGTCGAAGTAGTAGGGTCCGGCGCGATACTCCCCCTGGGCCGAGGCCGCCGTCCTGATGTCGGAGTCGGGATGTAGAGACGCCTGGTACGCCAGCCACTGGAGCGAGACCTTCGAGTGGTTAGGCCCCGCCATGGACGTCTTCGGCTTGTAGGCGAGGTCCGACGACAGGAACCTGGGGGTCTTGCCGCCCTCCTGCACCCACCCGCTCCCGCCGGGGTGAAGAACGAGCCGCTGCGCCTGATCAACGCCACGCTGGTTACCGCCGTCGCCCCTCCGCCTCGTAATACTCGGTGAGAAAGCGCTTGTAAATCCGCATGGCCGCCGAGGAGAGGGTCATGCATTTGGTGAAGGGGCAGAAACCCGCAACCTCTCTCACCATATGCCTGAAGGCCATGACGCCGAGAGCCAATATCGTGACGCCGTTCTCGCAGTACCGCAGGATCTCGCCGTCAAAGTCGCACACCCCGCCGCCGCGACCTCTCGGCGTGCCAGGCTAAAAAACTCTTTTCTGGTGGCGGCGGTCATTGTGTCGGGGAGAAGAACCGGGCGCCGGGTACCGCCCACGGTACCCGAACTTGTCGCTGCGGTTGAAGAGATGCGGAAAGAACCCCTTCAGGGCTCGACCCCCGAGGCCGAAAGTGGCGCCGAACTTGGAGAGGGCTATTGGGATGAAAAGCATCGAGTCGCTGACTGTCATGCGGTACTCGGTCACCCGGAATTGCATCAGCTTCCCGTTATTGTAGACGATGCTCGGCGCGCCACTCCCCTGCGCTGTCCGAGAGAAAGTCCAGCAGGAGGTAGCTGTCGAAGGGAACCGCTGTGGGCGTACAGGCGCATTCCCTCGTGTCGCACGGACACGACGTGGTCGGGCGAAACGGGCCAAGGCGTCCGGACCCACGGTTGTGGCGCTTCAGACCGCACGTCCGGCTACCCCTGCAGGCGACCTTCTTCTTGGATCCCACGCACCCGAGGCACCGCGAGCCGCAGTACTGCAGTGTTTCAGCTCGAGCGTCTTTTTTCAGGTCGTTGGGGTCGTAGCACCGGTCACAAAAGGTCATGAAACAGGCGCAGTTTACGGAGTGCACGCTGGCGTTCTGACGCCCGCACCAGGCCGATCTGCACGCCTTGCAACGCTCGTGGTCCGGACATTTCGCCGCCGGCCGACAGTTTTGGCAGTCGGGTCGCCGCTGGGACGTAGTCGCCGCACGTGTCCGCTGCTCGACACCGCCGATTCAAGTCGTAGACTCGAACCTGGTGGGTCTTTTTGCTGGGAACGCCGGGACCGATGGCTCTGACGTAGCACTTGTGCTCGCCGGGGTTCCGCCGAGTACGTAGCACTTGGAGCACCAGTACTGTAGCACACGTGACGCCCGGATCGATACGAGACCGACGATACGACTTTACGGACACACTCGCCAGGGCAATGCCAGTAGCGCTGGCAAGCGGATCCGCCGCCGCCGCCGCCGCCGCCGCCGCCGCCGCCGCCGCCGCCGCCTGGCGGGTCGCTTATGATTGCTGAAGCACGCCTGACCGTAATAGACGCCGTTACAGTCGGGCGCAGGTGACGAGAGATTCGCCAGGGGGTAGCGCCCGTCGCAGAACGCCGCCCCCGCCGCCGCGACTCGGGAGGGCCGAGTCGGGCCGGGCGCACGCGCCGCATTTCGAACACTTGGCCGGACACTTGTGGGGGACGCTAGGGCGCACGTCTTGGTGGCAACGGGGCAGAGACCAGCGCCTGGAACACGCCGCGTATCCAAATGAGGCTATGGACGTGCCCGCTTCCGGACCGACCGCCTTCCCTCCAGTTAAAAAGGAGGTAGAGGTGTTCGGTTCCCTCGACAGCTTGTCCTTACTGGTAAGGAAAGCCATGGGACCCCCGACAGCTCCCAGAATATGTATCTTCAACCCGAGTACCGCCTCGCATAGGGGTACGTGGTCGAAGACCCCCAACGTATCGCGAGGGATACCCGCCGCGTCCATTAGGTGGTCGGCGGCGTACCGCTGCCAGCGCAAGTTCCCCCGCCTCACGAGGTCGCACGTGGCCTTTGGAGCAACGACCCCGCTCGGGCAGGCCGCTATATAACGACGGGCTTCCCCGCCGTCCCCGGCTTTGGGTCTGCCCGGTAGGGGTTCCCCGTCAACCTGCGCCTTGTGAAAGAAGCTGACGGCTATGGCTCTAGGGAGACAGGCGTTATCGGCGTTGTTGATGGCCACGACGCTACGTTTACGTCCGACGTCTCTCTCCCTCTCGGCGAAATTTCCCGCGAAGGTAATCGCGTTTCGCCCGTGCCCCATACCGATGCGTCTGAAGACGCCGACGTGAACCGTGAAAGCGCCGTCGAGAGGAATCTCGGCTTTGCTCTGGAGGGTTCGCTCGATTTGGTCTAAAATGTAAGCCCCGGTGAGCTTTTTCCAGCGCCGTAGCGGCACAAAGATCGGCACGTCTAGAGCGGGGGACATGACGGTGAACTGTAGTTCATCGTCTTCGCCGATCATGGCGCCTATAACCCGGATGAGGTCGTTAAACAGCTTGCGCAGCCTGTCTAACGCCTCCAGTAGACGCGGGCCCCTCCACGAGGGTCCAAATCGGATATCCAAAGTGACATCCGCGAGGGTTCGCGCCCAACGCCTCACCCGACGCGTCATAACGACGACGTCGTCTTTGGAAATTATAACCGTCCCGGACGGTAGACCCTCCAGAAGATCGTTGGCGTCCGGGACGCCGTCCCCATCGCTGAGCGGGGACCCCGGCGGGGTCGGCTCTACGGCGCTGGTGTGGCGCGGACAGAAGATCCCGTGATCGCCGTGCGGGCCCGCTAAGGCCTCCGGGGTCTCGAGACGACGACCGCAGTCCCCGCACACGAAACGACGGCCCGCATCTGGAGATAGAAAAAAAAAAAAAAGGTCGGGTTAAAAAGAGGCAAAGATCGGGTTAAAAAGAGGCAAAGATCGGGTTAAAAAAAAAGGGGTAAAGATCGGGTTAAAAAAAAAAAAAGGGGTAATGATCGGGTTAAAAACGTGCGCCCCCCACGTAGGCGTTGAGGTACTGTAAGGCGTTCGAACCTCGGGATGTGGAGGGGCGCTCCCCGTCGTCGACGATGTCGCTCCGAGTGTCGCGGGGTCTTTTGACCTCCACCTCCGCCGTCGGCGGGGCGGACCTCTTAAGAGACGGCGAGGCCTGGAAAAAAAAAAAAAAGGGGTTATTATCGTTACAGCGTACGCGGGAATACGATGTCGTAGTCGAGAGAAGACGCGGCACTCACCCGAGTATCCGCACCCGCCGCCAGACCCTCGGCGAACTCGAAGGCTCCGGGATGTTGGAGGCCCTCCGTCGGGTCTGCGCTTAAAAGTCTTAAAAAAGAAAAAGAATTAAGCGTGAGAGAGTATTACTTAACGGCGGGTGTGAGAGTTTTGTTTTGTTTTAAAAAAAAAAAACCGGGAACCTGACGAGGTCGGGTCCATCGCCGTCATCGGTCCGGTCTAAACCCTCGCGGGCGCCGATATCTGCCTCGGTAAAAACCGGTCTGGGGGGAGTGTCGCCCTCGGCGGTGGGGGCCCTCATCGCCGCAGTCAGCGCTATGTCGGCCTTAATGAAGAAAAGAGGGTTAAGTGAGAGAGAGTATTCTTTTATATATATATATATATCGTCGCTCTAGAGATCCCCTATATATATATAACGTATTCTACAAGGATTAGAGGAAACGGACGTCTTTTAAAAACATCTCACGTTTTACCGAGTAATATATACAGAACGTCTTTGAAAAAAACTTCTCACATTCCAGTAATATATACAAAACTTCACACTTTTTATCCAGAGTAATACGTACAGAACGCCTTTTTGAAAACCCTCTCACTTTTATTCGGATTAATACGGGGGGTCGTCTTTACAAAAAAGCTCACATCCCAGTAATACAGTAATAATATATAAACAACGACATCTTTACACGGGGTGTAGAGAGCTACGGGGAAAAAAAGATGACGTAAAATAAGAGGGTAAAAACGCTTAACGATGGGGCGTTGGTGCACCCCTCCTCTGAATTTTCTTATTAGAATATTCCCTCTACCCAATAGCTGGATTGTCTTTTAATGTCAGCACACTATTTCAAATCGTATGATAATCGCCTAAATATCTGTAAGATTCTACCCATTTTATATCGAAATCGCTTACATGTGGAGGAGGGTTTACGACGTTGGCATCCTCCTCTTACGCCGCCTAAAGAAAGAGGGTATTGTTTTTAAAGGTCTTACCGGGGCTGACGTGGCGGCGTCCCCATCCGGGTCGACCAGCCGCCTCAACCGACGCGGGGGGGGTCTCGACGCCCTCGACGCCAGACCTGGAGGGTGAATCCCCTGGCGGAGGGTCCCCAGCCTCATCTCGACAGTCAGCGCGGTGGCGGTCTTAATGGAAGAAAAGAGCGTTAAGCGTGAGAGAGAGAGTATTACTTTAACGGCGGGTGTGAGAGTTTGTTTTTTTTTTAATAAAAAAAAAGGCTTACCAGGAGGTGTTCGGTTCTACGTATGACGCTGTGCCGTAAGCTCTGCCACTCGGTAGGAGTGGAGTTCAGCATATAGCTGGTGAGGCGTTGGGACCAGACGATGTCGCAAAAGGAACTCTAGAAAAAAAAAAAAAAAAAGGCGGTGATGGGGTTTTAGAAGCGGGATTATTTTTTCACCTCAACGGTACTAGTCAAAAATAAAAAAAAAAAAAGACGGACTCACGGCTGTATGGTGAGCGATCGCGGCGCTCCTGATGTCCAACCATTGATTGGGTGTGAACCGTTTGACAAAGGCGAGGAATCCTCGGGGGTCGGTGCTGGAAAAAAAAAAAAAAAACCCTATGATCTATCGTCCATTCTGAAGGGTATGTAAGAAAGAAAAAACAGATCTTAAAGTCAATCGTCTACGCCGTGGGAGGAGAGAGACAGAGAGAGAGAGAGAGAGAGAGAGAGAGAGAGAGAGAGAGAGAGAGAGAGAGAGAGAGAGAGAGAGAGAGAGAGAGAGAGAGAGAGAGAGAGAGAGAGAGAGAGAGAGAGAGAGAGAGAGAGAGAGAGAGAGAGAGAGAGAGAGAGAGAGAGAGAGAGAGAGAGAGAGAGAGAGAGAGAGAGAGAGAGAGAGAGAGAGAGAGAGAGAGAGAGAGAGAGAGAGAGAGAGAGAGAGAGAGAGAGAGAGAGAGAGAGAGAGAGAGAGAGAGAGAGAGAGAGAGAGAGAGAGAGAGAGAGAGAGAGAGAGAGAGAGAGAGAGAGAGAGAGAGAGAGAGAGAGAGAGAGAGAGAGAGAGAGAGAGAGAGAGAGAGAGAGAGAGAGAGAGAGAGAGAGAGAGAGAGAGAGAGAGAGAGAGAGAGAGAGAGAGAGAGAGAGAGAGAGAGAGAGAGAGAGAGAGAGAGAGAGAGAGAGAGAGAGAGAGAGAGAGAGAGAGAGAGAGAGAGAGCGGACGCGAGAGAACTAGAAAGAGAAATGGCGAGGTGTCAACTAGGTAGTGTTTTTAGTGTCACCGAGATTTTTTTTAGCGAGACAGAGTGGACGCCAGAGAAAATTTAGTATAAATTAAATTACAAACATACGTTTTAATTAAATGTTTCTAGCCGTGGCAAAATTAAAATACTATGCAAAAATGTTTGGCCACTTTTTTTTCCATAATCACGTTTTTCACAGTATGGCCGTCATTGTCAAACGCTGGTTCGTTTTTAAATATGTCAGTATCTCCAAAAAATTTAGTATAAAAAAAAAAAAACGCGACATTTTTTACTTGCTACGCAAAGATAGACGGCGCCTAACCAAAGAGACCAATTATTATGATTCGTTATGCAAAACCTTCCCACAATTTTCTATTTTTTTGAACAGAAAAAAAAACTCGGCATATATATGAGTATGCAATGCGTGAAAATCTGTTATATATATAGAGGTTATTTGAAAAATCTTTTAATTAGACTTACCACAGACCTTAAAATGATTCATTCTAAGGTCTACATACTACACTTATTCTCATTTTGATACGTTAAATTGGTAACATTCTTTTATCCATTAGAAATATATACGTACAAATATATTATATAAATAACATTATTTTATTCCTAAAATATATATAAAATAACTTTACAAAATATTATTTACACCGTGTTTCAGCTGTCAAAATCATTGGTGATGGGAAGCTAATTTTGACTATTAAAGTTTAGTGATGAAATATCTAACTAAAATTTTGTAATTGGCACGGATAGAAACGCATACTTCTATAGATTATACATATATTAATAACATATTTTTGGGTGAGGTACGGATTGAAATATTAAGCAAAGTCTACTGGCATCTTTTTTTTACCAAATCCGCGTTTTGACAATGGCTGCTATGCATAAATCCTTTTTTTAAAAAACAGTAAACATCTTGTTTAACACCATCAAAATAATGGCCATTTTGACTTTAAAGTTTAGTACTAAAATGTTTACTTTTTTTATAATTGATATGCTTTACAAAACTAAAAGGGATGGTGGGAGTATCCGACATATATTAATAAAACATTTTATGGGTGAGATGTGGATTGATAATTAAAGCTTAAAAAACTACTTTTAATCAGTAATTTTTTAAAAACGGTTAGGATGTTGGGTAGTTAAGCTGTCAAAATTGAACATCAAGAAGATGGAAGCATTTTGAGGATCAAAGTTTAATAATGAAATAGACAGAACTGTTTCATGATTGGTATGGTTGGGACTGATATTTCTACCAAGTTTTATACATATATTTTTCTAATAGAATAATTTTTTTTTGGTAGTGACTGGACTGGGATGGTAACAAAGTCTATAGGCAGCCTTTTTTACAATGGATGCCGTGCACACAATGCGCCATCTTTTATCTCATGTGGTAGAAATTGATCAAAAAATTTATTACGAGACATCATATAATGCATTAAATTATAAAAGAATAAAGAGTTTGATAACAGACAGTGTGCACTTTCTTGTTTTCAATGAGGTAAATAATATTGTCCTGATAGGCAAAGATAGCATTTACATCTATTGGAGGTATTACAGTTGTTAAATCCATCATCGAAATAATGACCTTATTTACCTTCAAAGTTTATTGATAAAAATGTGCTTCCAAATTTTTTTAATTCATATGATTGGAAATGTATACATCTATAGAATATACCCGCATAATAATAAAATATTTTTGAGTGAGGTATGGAAGGAGGTATTTAGCAAAAGTCTACTGACTGTTGTTGCTTCCCCCCGAGTTTTTTTACGTTTTTTTTTAAATGCTAGATCTAGTTCTTTTAAAAAATGCTAGAAAAATAGCGGGTTCAGACCTTAGAATGAAGATAAAATCTGTTATTACATAATTTCACAATGAAAATATAGGTAACATTAAAAAAAAAGCAATGGTAAATGACCATTTCCCCCCTATTAAATGCGTTGCAAACAAACACGCCGAGCATTCTAACACGGAGAACAGCACGGTTTTGTTCATAGCTATGCGCGTTTCTAAACGAGAAAATGCAAATATATCCCGTCAAAATCAACCAATTTCCTATTCATTTAATGAGACAAATATAACATAACTGGGCTCACTAACCTTGTCTGACCGTCCATGTTTTTTTTTTTATAGCGTATCCTTCCAATAGAGCTCAGGAGTAGAGGACGCTTTTAGTGACTAGCGACTGGCCGGCCTTTTATGAAATAGCCGCCAGAGACATGATTTATTGAGCGTCTCTGGTAGACTCTAGCCGAGAGGCAGCTGATCTTTATGCTAGCGACCGACAAAGACACGATTTATTTCAAGGAGTTTTTTTTTTTTTTGGGCCGGCTAATTGAAAACAGGGGATGGATTTTTTTAAAAAGACTGTAACACCGTTTTTTTTCCATGTCTTTTTATTTTGGTCTGGAAAAAGAATATCTTCTTTTTATTGAAAGGAGGGGTCAGTAGTGGTCTCTAGGACTATGTAGCGTTCTGGAAAAAAAATAGAGGGGTGCATTTTAAAGGTCCACTGGACGAAAAAGTAAAAACGTACATGTATTTATACAGTAGAAACTCAAATAAAGATTACGTCTCACCTAGACTACCTCTGTAAAAACATATTTCGCTGTCACAATCTTTCATTAACTAAACACGCAGTGTTATTTAATGAAAACTCATTTTTTCCCCGCTCCCGATAGACGGTTACTATTATGAGTTTTGTTTTTTGTAATATTGGAAAGAGGGTTCGTTTTGTACCACGACTTTGATATGCGCTGAGTGTACTGTATCTGCGTTTATATTTTCCCTTTGTACAACCACACCAAAACACTACCTCTAGTCTTTTCATCATTTAGATAAAAACGCAAATCATGTCCCCCGTTGACGTAACTTAACCATGGACCATGCAAACAAGGTCAACCCCTGATTAGATTACTGACAAATTGAAATATATGGAAATTTTGGTCAAAATTTACCACCCTCACCGTAATAGGACTGTGTTTAGCCAGTTTCAATAAACGTGATGATACTTTTTTTTTGATATAGCTCCACCTTAAAGTTGAGATATCGTTGCTGGAGATTTAACATAATCCTCAGGGGGCATAGAGTTGATGATCCCCTCAGATGTTGGTCCCTCATCCTTCAACGGTCGTGTTTGGCTTCCATTAGCTCCTGGTTTATTTGCTAAAATACATGTAAAAGCAGTCTTTAAATCCGCATACATATTGCATAGGTTTGGTGTTGGTCCAATTTATCAAATCATCATCTGATTTCATCATTTTAAATCATGCGCAGTAGAACCTCCAACTAAGTCCCGCTTCTTTATTGAAACGACCTTTACAATAAGACCACTTTTCAGGAAAGAAACCTGACCTAAAGCTTTTGAAATGAACCTCCTTATAATATTTAGGCCCACCACCTCTCTATTGAGGCCTCCTAACCTGGGAAAGAAAAGACCTGAGCTGATCACACAGGCGAGCAGGCGAGGCGGGGGTAACACCACACACACACACACACACAGAGGGGGACGCACCCCAGGTAAAGAGGCCACACACACAGAGGGGGACACGGCTTTAAAAGAAGCTGACACACACACACACACGACGGCGGGGAAGACAGAGATTGAAAATTTTGGTCATTAGGGCGAGCGAACGCGAGATGACAGAGAGGCCTTTAAAGGCGATGGAAAGCACGACCCCACGAAAGGCTTATTTTTTTTTTAAAGCTCGATATTTTAAAACCGTTTTTGAAAAAATTTAAATGATGACCCCCCCCCGCCCAGAGGCGAGAGAAGACAGGGCTGTCGAAGAAGCGTTATATATTGAGAACTTTTGACCAACCCAAAAGCTGACCTACGATATCTGGATTTGCCCAGTTTTCTCTAAATGAAAAATGTAGTAAGTTTTTTAAAATGTAAAGAGTTTTTTAAAAAAAGATGAAAGCCATAACTTGCCCCGGGAGAGTGGCGAGGTTTTTTTTGTTGTTAAGTTTTTTGTTAAGTTAAAAATTATACCTCCCCTGAATACGATTTTTGTATATCTAGATTTTTTGTTAAGTTTATACTCAGTTTTTAAGAGGGAGATTTAGTTTTTTATAGAATTTTTTTTTATATAGATTTAGAATTTAAACCTATATCTCTCGATAGAGATTTTTGTTAAATATTATATATAGAAGGAGCCCTGGATATTTTATATATCTAGATTTTTTAGAAACTTATATACAGTAGAGTTTTAAGAAAAAAAGGGTTTGTTTTGGATTTTAGAACCTTTTGTTAAATTTTGTTAAACTTTTTTACTCGGTAGAAGGGGTGTCCCCTGGTGTGTTTTTTTTATATATCTAGATCTCGTTTGTTAGAGAGATATATATATACTCAGTTTTTTAAGAAAAGGGGTGTCCCACTGGTGAAGTTTTTATATATTCTGGATTTAAAACCTCTCTTCTGATGTAGAGATATTTTATAAAGGGTTTTTAAGAAGGGGTGTCCCCCTTTGGAGTATTTTTTTAAATATGTATATCTTTTTTTTTGGGTGTCCCTATATACTCAGTTTTTTTTATATATCTAGGTTTTGCTAGACTTATATATTCAGGTTTTTTTTTAAAAGGCCCTATCTAGAAGGAGTATTTTTATATATATATATAGATTTTTGTTAGACTTATATACGCGGTAGAAGGGGCGTGCCCCTCGATAGAAGTAAGTTTGTTATATAAGAGCTATAGAGCTCTCGTGATATTTCGTATCTAGATTTTTTTTTGTTAAACTTATATACGCCGTAGAAGGGGTGTCCCCTTGATAGATTTTAGTTTTTAGAGGTTTAACTATAAGGGCTATAGAGATATATATATATATATCTAGATTTTTTTTAAACTTTATATACGAGAAAGGGGTGTCCCCCCCTTAGATAGACGTAAGTTTTGTTAGGTTTTTATAAGAACTATAGAGGCTCTCGTGATAAGATAGAATATATTTTTTTGTTAAACCTTATATAAGAGACTTTCCCCGCGATATATTATGGAATTTTTATATATTTATCTTTCTCGTTTTTAAATTCAGTTTTTTAAAGAAAATATTTTGATATATTTTTAGATCTCTCAAAAGAGATGTTTTTGTTTTTGTCCCCCTATTATGGAATATTTTATATATATATATATCTAGATCAGTTTTTTAAGAGAAGGGGTGTCCCCTATATTTATATTTTTTTTTTAAATCTCTCTCGAGTCGTGACTTTGTATTATATACTTTGTAAAGGGTGTCCCCCCCTGGAGTATCTTTTTTTATATTGTCCGGATTAGTTAAGAGTTTTCTAATAAAAATGTAGAAAGCGCTTGTGTCTCGTTCTTTGTTTTAGGGAGAACGCTAATTGGTATGCCTTTGATGGGCTCGGTTTAAAGGGACAGTACATCGCTTCGCCGCTGGGAAGAATTTCTTAGGGGCGTCCAGTCTTTGAGAATCTAGCGTTTTTGACAATCCTCTACCGTCCCGCGTTTTGCTCAATTAAACAGGCGCGCTGTGGCCCTGAATGGAATGGGTGGTGACCGCCTTAGCTTCTTCGTCATCCCGGAGCCTGTAACGGGGAGGGGGGGCGTGGTTAATGGTTTCTTTTTTCCCCATCGCTGAGCTGACTATTCGTTTGATTAGCGACTTCTTCCGTGATGAAAGCGGTGCGTAAAGATGAGCTGAGCTGGCCAGTCTAATCAGGGGACACGGGGCGTAAATTGACGTCTTTTTCAGCTTTATTCCTCTCTGATATTGGTTTCTAATGTGCGGAATGTAGGATTTTCGTATCTTATAGGTAGTTGCACGACTTCTTTAGTAACGTTATGGCTTGTAATACGCTTGGTAAAAGTTTTAATTAATGACTTCCCCCACCTCCTCATGAATAATGTAGAGGGGGCGGCTGTCAAAAGTTGATTAATGACTTCTTCCTCATGAATAATGTAGAGAGACTATTAAGCACTACTTCCCTCAGTTCCTTATGATACGCTTTACTAATAATAAAGCGGAAACCGGCTATTTCCATGGATCGATGCTACTCGATGACTCTTAAAATTATGTAAGTTTACCCTGAGTAAAATATTGGGGGCTGACAGTTGTTATCGCTAAAGTCTTCACGATCTACGTTTACTACGACTAAAACTAT
>JAGTTF010001339.1:0-10576 GCA_019095985.1 Streblospio benedicti | reverse complement strand
TACTAAACCCTATGAAAAAAAAGCTTTTTTGAGCAACTGTCCTCGAAGATTATGAATATGAAAAGTCGTTCAATGTCAGAGACTCCAGTCTACTTTGAACTTGGTTCAATCTATAATTAGAAATCCTGATAAAAATAGAGAGAACTTGGTTCCCCCCCCATATGACTGCTGTGTATCGGACGAATTTGAGGGCGCATCAGACTCCGGGCTTGAAGGCTCGTCTGATGCGCCGTAGATGAGTCTGATACACAACAGTCTAGCCTATCTCAAGGCCTTTAAATGATCTGACATGAAGGCCTGGCTCTAAAAGCTTCATATGACGTCAATTTTGCAAAAAGAGTTTTGCTAAAGTGACGTCATTTACTAAAAAGCACACGGGGTTTCTATTTTAGAAACAGCAATCCAGTAGTTGGGTATTTTCCCGTGGTACTGTTTGTTGTTACGTGGTACTGTTTTATTTAATGTGGTTCTGGTTCATTAATTCACAAATAAGCCAGCCCCTGTTAGTAACGGGAAGTTTAGCACGTTTAACTGTTTATTTATTTTGGGGAATGTTTGATGAAGTTCTTGTTTTGTAATATTTTGTTTATTTGATACTCTATTGTTATCTGATCATGGATAATGAAGTAATTAGACATATAGAGCAGGAGCCCAGACCACTCCAGGCGGGCTGGAAAAGTAACCAATTTTCTAGTATAAAGTCAATATCTAGGCTCAACACATTGCAAGGAAATGTGAGTCTGGCAAGGTGGGAGTGGTGGGTGTGGCCGGGGGGGTCTGAAAGTAGTCAAAATCCCTCTAGATGGACATTTAAAGCTACCACACAAAATCACTTGATAAATGTTCGGCTTAATCCCAGTAGCCATAAATCACCATTACCAGAATGTTTTAGTGGGGAAAGTGACCGCCAGACTCATAAAATGATGACCCCAAAATCCATCTAGATGGACATATAAAGGTTACCAGTTCAAACCAATTGCAAAGTGTTCAGAACATGTCTGGCCATCTCAAAATACCATTGCCAGAATATTTCAGTGGTGGGTTGTGCCTGCCAGAACCCCCCCAAAAGACCCCCACCCCTGATAACCATCTAGATGGACATATGAGGTAACCAGTTCAAACCAATTGTAAAAGTGTTCAGGAACATATCTGGCCATCTTAAAATGCCATTGTGGTGGGTTGTGCCTGCCAATATTTCAGTGGTGGGTTGTTGTAAAGTGTTCAGCCAAGCCCCCAAAGACCCCACACCCGATATCCATCTAGATGGACATATGAAAAACTAGTTCAAACCAATTTGCAAAGTGTTTGACATGGTTCTAATTATGTTAAAATGTTGTTGCCAGAATATTTTTAGTGGTGGGTTGTACCTGCCAGAAGCCCCCATAGACCCCCACCCCTGATATCCATCTAGATGGATATATAAGGTAAATAGTTCAAATCAATTGCAAAATGTGTGACATCGTTCTAGATATGTGAAATGACATTGCCAGACAATTTGGTTGGTAGGATGTATCTGCTAGAAAGCCCCAAAAACATTTCCACCTGTACTCCCCAATATCTTTGCCAATAACAAATAAAAAAGAAATGTGTGTATGAATTGTATCTGTCTGTACACAGGATCCATAAATCCATTAACCATAACAGAGCTGGTGACCTATTGACCCATGCATGCATGTGTGGGTTTCTAGCTAATTGGGAATGTTTTGGTTTGTGAGGTATATCATGTTCAGTGTGAAATGCCTAAACTTCATCATACATGAATAATAAGAAGACACAGACACGCTTGGCACAGAAATTCATAATATTTACCACATAATGATAGAAACTTAATGCAATGTCAACTTTTAAAGAAGGTGGGATAATAAATGTTTTTGATCCAGTAACAGAGGTAAGGACACAATTATAAATCCAAAACAAAAAGTTGCAGTATATATATCATTAAACAACTAAAGCAGATGCTTATTGATTCACCAGGTTTGTCATGTATATATTCAATCGGGATATTCATAAAGCTTCTGTGCATAACAACAACTGTTTTGATTCACAGAATCACACGCTGCTGCTATATCTGCAGAATATCCAATCGACGATGAGTCCAAACAAAAAGATGCAGTATAGTAGCTACTTGGGTAACATTAAAAAAAGCCGCAAGAAGATGCTTATTGATTCACCATGTTTGTCATGTATATATTCCGCAAACCATATATATTCTCCACGCTGATTACGTCAAACTCCGTGCTAAATTATGCGATGGAATGAAACGCTCAAAAAACACGGCGCTAGTATAATGAGTCAATATACAATACAGCTGCTGGCCTATTAACATGAAGGCGTGTTCATGCTAACTGTTAAAACAATTTAGACTAACGCCCCGCCAAAACTGTAGGAATTGACGCCTCCGATCGAAAAACAAAGGTAAATTGACTTGAATGTTGAAATGTTATAATATCTTTATTTTTAAAAATAAAATCATGAAATGGATTTTGCCAAGTGATTGACCACTGATTGCCTAAAAATTGTAAAGAGACGTCATAACCCTCTGTCCTAAACTCCCGAGTAAATCAGACGTCAGCATGCTCAGAAACCAATCTGCAAAAAAGTTTCAATTGAAACAAGGTAATCAACAAATATTGACATGCTTCCACCATTCCCTGTATCACCAAGTTCACAGCTGAGAAGAACCATGCAAAAAAAAGTTTCAATTGAAACAAGCAACAGTCTTCCACCATGAATCACCAAGGTAGAAGAGAAGAACACAAGAACAGTCGAAGAAGAAAAATAGAAGTTAAGAACTGTTTCTGGAAGATTGTTTCTGAAACACACTGTTCAAAAGAGCAAAACTATCAAATAATGAAACGCAATGAAGTCTAATTCGAACAGGGAGTAGATTTAATTGCAAAAGAAGCAGAATATCACATGTCTTGCTGCATGCAGTTTTAAAGGAAACTGAAGATTCAAATGAACTAAAATGATAAATCGTTCCACTATCACTTTCCTTCCATACTAGGGCATTTGAATTCTGCAATTGATTACATTAAAAAAGAAGTCCTTATGAGGAAACACTCAATTTTGGTTAGTAATTTACTCAGCATGTACAAAGAAGAATACACGAGTTTGAGTGGAGAAGCTGAAGATTATTCAAGTCGAAATCTTTGTAAGAAAATTAAAGATACAGTTCAAAGATGAGTTCGTTGTTAAAATACTGGACAAGAAAGGGGCAACTTCATCTTCAGCTCCACGATCCTAGAAGATGAAGCAAAGGCGATGATGCTGAACGCTATGAGGAGGATAGCAAGTTGGCGTGGGCCGCACTTCATCTTAGATCTGTTATATTGCAGCTCCTAAAGACAAAGACCCCTGATCCCGTTACAGTTGAAAATTTGAAGAAAAATGCACCTGAAATCCCCACACAATTGAAAAAATTTCTTTCGAATTTTTTTGTTTTTTAAGAGAGAATATATTGGTGAAAGCTCAAACTATATGCTACCATAAAAGCGCCATGATTCTCAGATTAAAACATTCTTTATCTGGTCTATAAAGAGCTACTTAAATTTCAATGGTAAAATAATATTCATGGTTTACTTTATGTGTGTTTTTTTGTTTTTTTTTTTTTTTTTTTTTTTTTTTTTTTTTTTTTTTCATTTCTCTAAATTTTTTTTTTTTTTTTTTTTCATGGGGAGGGGTGTCTAAAGGATTGATGTTTTACGAGGATCTATGATTATGGTCTACGGATTATGTAGTGATCGATTCATAAAAATATATACACTTTTTGTAGTTTCAGTTTCATAAATAAATTTTTTTCCTTTTTAATATTTTGTTTCTTGAAAAAATTTTTTTTCCTTGTAAAGTAATTTTTGTAATTTTTGAAACGCCAATTTTTTCTCATAAACACCATATTTTTTTTTTTGTGTTTTTTCATTTTTCCAGCCCCAATGAGTGGTCAATGGGCTCCCAATCTATCTAATTTAACGTTGCAAAAAAAAAAGATAAAACATTTCCAAATAGTTTTACCCACCAAATGATTTTTAAACCACCTTTTCACACAACAAGCACTTATAGTAGGTGGGAGGTTTTGAAGAACATCCTTATTTTGTTTTTATTGGTAGTTAAATGTATTAACTTTTTTTGACTACTATTATTTGAAGGCGTATCCATTTTGGTAAAACGAAGACTCACATTTCCTTGCAATGTAGCTGAGAGATAATGACAGGGATTACATAAATATCTTGGCTGACCCTTACCTGATCACCCATGAAACATTTTCTGCTGCTTTACTGCAAATGTTTTAAGTGATTACACAACAAGCACTGTAGGTAGGAGGTTTAAGTCTGACATCCTTATTTGTTTTTATTGCTGTACTGTAGTTAACTTTTTGGGGGACTATTATTTGAAGGCGTATCCATTTTGTTCTAACGAAACCAAGTCATACATGTAAAGTACCACATCAGGATTACATATATCTTGGCTGACCCTTACCTGATCAATGCATACATGTTCTGCTGCTTCTGCAGCTGTTGCTAATTACTCTGGTTTTGCAGGCTATAACAGGGCAGGATGTTTGAGGCTGTATATTTAATATCAGTGGAATTCCTATGGTTCTGGTCTATTAGAACTAGAGGCCGCCACAATTGTATTGCTCGTTGACACGATATGTAATAATAGAAATAAATACTGTTAGATATAAGGTCTTTTGAAAGACTAACAACAATCATGTGGGGGAGGGAACTGCGTTCTTTATTTATCAACCAATGTCACAAATACGCAATGTTGCTAATATATAATGCATTTGATGAACAGATAATCATAAGTAAGCTAAGTTTCAAAACACGCATGAATAAACTACATGCACCGCGAACAAAAACATAAACATTGGTGGGTTTTTTTCGTCGCATTGATTGTTAAAATCCCTCCCTGCTCCCACGCAATTAAACTTAACTTCTCTCAAATTGTAACATTGTTGCTGATTATAAAAATCTAGGTCGCAAAGTAAGTGATTTGAATGATCCCATGACATTTTATAACCACCTATTTTGTTAGACGCATTATATACATACTAACAGTACGTATATACTAAAATGCCCAGAATTCTGACTGTCAATAAAATAATAGGATTCGACCTAAAATAATGTCCTACATCTCATCTGGCCAGAGCGGATTCCAACAAGACAGAAGCACAGCAGATGTAGTCTGGACCCATAAGTGGCTTTCTGCTAAATGCAGTATTACCCAAGACCTCTATGTACACATTACCGGGCATAGACATGTCAGCCGCTTTTGACATAATAAACAGAACACTACTGCTAGACATTCTACATGAAATACTAGACGAAGAAGAACTAAGAATCATCCACTTCCTACTTAGTGCACACAACAATTAGTATGAAAGTAAATGGAGCCACAGAGCAACTGTCATTCACGGCCAACACTGGCACACCACAAGGGATGGACTCAGTCCTGTACTATTTATTATATATTTAGAAAAAAGCACTACGGAGTGTAAGACTACCAAGCAGAACACAAATTTCTACCAAATGAAGTGGCATATGCAGATGATGTTGATTTTGTAAGCATGAAAATCATAGAAATATAGATGAAATCCTAGAAAAAAATTAAACCATACCAACTTAATGTGAATACAGATAAAACAGAATATACACTGTAAAATCGAAATGTACCTTGGTAATAAGCATAAGGTCTCATTTTATACACAACACTATTCTACTCACTGCCTTTATTTCCAAAACTCAAAACACCTCAAAACAATAATAATAATAATAATAATAATAATAATAATTCGATAAAAACTAGTCTCCTTTTCAATAACTAATGAAATTAAATTAATGAACTTACATATCGATAACTATGTCAAATTTACATAAATCCCCTCAAGTATTTTACATTATTAAATTTCTATTTTGTATTTTAACACTCTATATAAATCTATCTTCTTTAAACTAAAACTATATTGTTAAATTCATTACAATTGAAACAACTACACAATAAGGTTTCAGGTTTTAAGGATCTCGAAAACTAGTTTTATATTATTATTATTGTTTTGAGGTGTTTTGAGTTTTGGAAATAAAGGCAGTGAGTAGAATAGTGTTGTGTATAAAACAGAATATACAGACATTGAAAAAGAAAGGCCAACAAAACTGAAGAAAATATATGGAGAAAAACAAAAAAAAGTGGGATCATTGATTGGTGATTGGTGAACTATCAACAGAGAGCCAACATTCCACTGATGTGTTGTTAATCAATATCTTGTAACTATTGTGCTTAAGTTATGTTGCATATTTCAGAGATTCTAATGAATCAAAACGAAAGCGAGCCCATAACCAAAATGCAGAGACACGTAACACCTGGAAGGAAACGATACCAATAACAAATGTCGAAGAAGTATTCCCCAGTATTATTAATGGATCCACCGCTATCAAAAACACCAGCGTTGAAGTCGTGACTGGTAAAAGTAACCGCAGCAAAAATATTATGAAGAGTAAGCACATTTCTAATCTTCAAGAATAGTTTACATGTTCGAATGCACGGGACGCCCCGTTAACCATTTACTTGTAACGTTTACATTGATTAAACTCAGTTAGACGGGTATTCTCCTATTGTGAAATAACACAATAATGTAAGCAAAACAATAGAACGAATTGCATGACAGAGATAGTTATCTGCTTGTTTGCTTATACCCACCTAAATTTATTATACACTGCCCACATATTCAGTGTTGCAATATCTACCCGTGGGTTAAAAACGGCCTTTTTAGCGGGGAATATTTACTGGGCTAGACTTACAAGGTAACGCAGGTTTAGCAGAAATCGGCCCCTGTAGTGAAAAATACAATCGTTTTCCATTCAAATTACGTGGGTTTCTACAGTAAATTGAATTACAATCTGTAAACAACAGTTCTTCACGATGGTCATATCATATTTTTCATATAGACTTTTCCTTACGACCACAACACGACAATTGCATAGATCCGTGTCATGCAGAGCTAAAAATGTCTTCCAGTTACCAAACATTACCCAGGCAGTCAGTGTGGCACGTACATTTAGTCTGAGTAACATCCATTTGCAGAGTCAACATCAAATGAAAGAACTACCTGGATGAAGAGACATCACCTATTACAATACACCAATTAAACACACACGGGCTATAGCCACTTAATGTGCATAGGACCTTTCTTTTCTACTGAAGCCTGACATAACTCATTTCCACCATTGCAAAGCGCATTGCTCTACTACATGTACATTAGTTTATCACAAAAGGTGACTGACATCTTTTATAATGTAAACACTGCAATGGACTCAACAAGCCAGTGACATTTACTTGTGCACACTGCAGTCCACGGGTTGATTTATGTACATATACATAATGGCTTACGTAGAATTATGCCTCAGTCACATTGTCCGGCAGCTGCTCGGCATCGCTGGAGCTCGGTGGATTTTATATTTTCACCGAGTTCCGACCGTCGATGACACAGCTCGGTGACGTGAACGAGCTCCAAACAGATAGCTGCAGGCGACCGAACGAACGCCGGCCGGTAAACGCCCGGAGTCTGTAGCTAAAAGGGACAATTTTGTCACCGATGCAGCACCATACGCCGGCGGAGCTCCGACCGGTGTAGGGCCGACCCCAAAAAGTGTAGTTACGGTGGGTGGTCGATGTAACGAGTAGTAACCGAAACTCGGCCGAAACTCGACCGGAGCTCGGCCGGTGTCTGTTCCAACAAAAATGTGAGTATATAAACTGCTTGCTTGCTCCCGTCTGTATGCCATTCCCCGACAGAGACGTACATCCCAAGGAACTATCAAGGAACTATTTTTGTTGATATCGTAATATCAGAAGAGGATTTATTAGAATCAATGGATTCAAACAAAAAAAAACTTTACAAATGTTTTAATATTTTCCATTAATAGATACATTTGCAGAATAGAATTCAATTATACAATAACATTCAATCATTGCAATCACACATCTAAAAAATGAAGAGGTGTGTATACGAACTAATGCAAAATAATTGAATAAAATAAAGAATGTGCTCATTAGTCTAGGGAAAAGAATAATGTACTTCTAATCACTATGGCAGGGTCCTATATGTTGCACAATGTGGTATTATTGCCGATCTATCGCCGTTTCCTGCCAGGGCACGTTCCCGGCAGGATTGCAAAAAGTAGTTCTTGAGGTATGCAGTGTATAAACTGACATGTGTAGTACTTATGTAATGTACCTGTATATATGTAGAACGAGCGATAAATAAAGGGGAGTTACCATACAATTATGAGGCATTTATTCACAAAGAAGAATATTTGCAGAACTAAATGCCCTTGTGTACATGTACATTATTAAATCAGTGTGAGCGGCTAATGACTGTGTATTTACTGAGTGTGCCCAATTGATATCTGGCCCTAACATGCAAGTTTTATGAACTAGTTCATTGACCTGATTTAAAATGTAAGTTAATATATGCAGTTATGTATGCACAGGATTTCCTTTTGCTGGATCATTAATCATACAATAAGTCACACATACAATAAGTCACTGTGTCCCATTTTGGCTATTCACTTACACCATGTGACCGCATATGTACAGCCAATTCATGGCAACGGTCAATATTTTTATTGTCTTCAATTTATACAATTACATTATACACAATACATTTGAATAGTCGTATATAAGGTAAGTATAAAATAAAGTCCAAACTATAGAGGAAGAACAAAAAGTACAAAATAATTATATCCTAAAGGAAGAAGAGCAGTATAGAAAAACTATGATCTACACTAATTATATTTATGAACATCTTCAGTCCATGAAACGTCGCAAGTGCAGGGATCATGACACACACAAGGTTAGTTATCAGTAACATGGAAGTTCGGAAGCTCTTTTTTTCTTCACCCCCGACCCCCACCCCCACCCGACCCCCCACCATGAAACTTTTTTGGCAAATCATTCTCCACAAACCATAGGTTGCACAGAATAAGATTATATTACGTGAACATGTCCGTGTTACGAACATTTTATGGAATTATTCTTCTCAACAGTTGTTTCTTTAGTGGTTGATGGTATACAGATACAAGTGACAATTGCTATTTAGTTTCTTTAATGAACACTGCTATCATATTAGGATACGTTTCTAAAACAGCATTCCTCAATTTCATGTTGCATCATTTCAAACAATTCTCATTTAGAACTGAAAGCAAGTGTTCATTTCACTAAAACTTCACAGACAAACATTAGTACAAACATAGCCTAATTATCGCGTTTCTGGGCCGTCTAACAATATCGTGCTTGTATCAAAGGCCTAGCTTTTATAGAAAGGGGTGTTAGATAATGATAAGGTATTTCCTAAGACAATCATGAATTAATGCTGATAGAAAAGTGTTCTGTATTATGTACAATATGGGGTGTGACTTTCTTTTAGTGAAATTAATTATACGTGTACAATGGAGTTAACGTATGACATCCTTGTATAAACAGAACTAGGTGTTTGTTATGCATGTATTTTATTAATTTCTATGTAGAAATGTTGTTACTAATATAATCCCCTGCATGATAATAATAGTTTATTCCACGAGTGGATAATATCAGCCAATATCTCGGATAGTGGTTTTGATAACAGCACTGGCAAAGTGAGGCATCAAAACCACTTAAAACTATCCAATTTCTATCCAAGATCAAAAAAAAGAAACTTCAGTTGAATTCAGTTAAGGTCAAGGTAAAAGGTACAATGATTAAACACAAACACGGTCTATGCATATAAGTAGTCATTTTACCCACCATTGTGGGACGCTATATCTCAGAGGGTAGGTTGTATTTTCAAATACATATTCTACTTCTGAATCTTTAAAAACAGATATTTTACTGCTAGTGAAACAGAATAAATTTGTGATGTGAAACAGAATTAAATAATGTTTGTACCAAATAATTGAAAATAAATGCTTTAGCCAAAGTCAAAGAACCTTGGCCCCCTCTCAGATAATCAACCTCGTCCAGCCATCTGAGAGGGGGTAGGTAGTTTTTTAGAATGAATATTTTACTTCTGAATATTTTCAAAGTAAACATTTGATATTCTAAACTCCTCAAAAGATAACTCGAGACAACAGCTTGTACGAAATAGCTTTTAGATCCATGCAAGGTGATACTGATATGTTCACAGTGTCTGATGTGAAAGCTGCTATTAGAGAACTTAGGACTGGTGTCTCAGCAGGTATGGATGGCCAGCCAGTGAGCACTATAAATTTGCAAATGATAGGGTATATGTTTTACTCAGTGTTCTTGCAAACATTTTTATAGCACATGGTCATATTCCTGAACCTGTCATGGACTCTTTAATTATCCCACTTTTTAAAGACAACAAGTGCAATATCTGTGATAAAAATAATTACCGTCCTATTGCGATAACCTGTATTTCTTCAAAGATTGTTGAAATAATGTTATTACATAGATACAGAAATGTCTTTTATACATCCTGCAACCAATTTAGTTTTAAAGCTAAACATTCTACTGATATGTGTACATTTGTTTTAAAGAAACCATAGATTATTATGAATCATGTTCTAGTCCGATTTATTTG
>JAGTTF010001332.1:0-20945 GCA_019095985.1 Streblospio benedicti | reverse complement strand
TTACGCCTGTACTTCTTGCGATCCTGGTCACGGCACCCAAACTGTAAACAAAGTCGTGGCTCTCACATCCTGCCGGGTTCACACGGCCCGACAAGGCAGGTAATGGTGCCCTCCCACGCGCTCGGCGTGGCGCAACTTCACGGCTTGGACTTCCCAAACCGCCTCCTCCTCGTTGTGTGCTTGAGACATTCTGAACACCTTACACCGGGCTCTCCAGCCTATAGCCGAAGAGCCAGTCACACTCTCGCCACTTGCTGTATAAGGTGGTGTGCAAACCCCTGGCCTCACAAAGGCCTCCGTGGGAGGACTTTTGCACCAGTGCGACGACAGCGTGAAAGCTCCTGCTATATACGAGCAGCGGGTCCCTAGTCCGCAGAGTGAGCAGACGTCCTGGGGATGAAGGAGCCACAGGCTTGACCTCAAAGGATGGGTGAATGGGCCCATCCTCCGTGGGAAGAAGGATGGGTTGTCAGCCTACCATGCAGTCGAACCTGCCTTGTCAAAATATGCAGCCTAATGGCTCTTCAGTACTAGGTGGTAGTGTACTGGTCTTAATCCCACAAAAGTGGCCATAGTGAGCGAACATAACAACCTTAAAGGTGTGTGTAACAGGGGCTTATACTTAGTCAATGTAACCTGCTTTTTTTACTTTATACTGAGCAACCACCTAGAGTGGTGGGCACTGGAGACCCTAATAAAACTAGTTTTGTTACAGTATATTTAAAGCAGATCGGATAGGTGATATAAAGGCTGTCCTATTCAACATATTTGTATACACAAATATTATCAAAAGATCAAATTGTTGGAAACCAGTTAGGGACCATTCAGTATTTGTGACAGGGTGGGGTAAGAGGAGTTTCCAAAATCGCTGTGAAAAAATTAATAGCCCCCCCTCAAACCTCTCTGAAAAAATTGGTAACCCCCTCAATTTCATGTGACAAAAATTGATGACCCCCTCGACCCAAAACAGTTAACGTATTGATTGTCAAAATTAAATTAAAGTTCTATTTGATGGATATCCATAATATCAAAAGCAGTAACTTTTTAGTACAGAATCTCTAAAAAATAGGGGTAAATTTTATGTTAAAAATTGATAGCCCCCCTCAAAGTGTGTGAAAAATTGATAGCCCCCTCTAAACATTGTGACAAAAGTTCATGGCCGTCCTAAAATCCTCCTACCCCACCCTGTCATAAATACTGAATGGTCCCTTAGTACCTCTCCTGAGAACTGTGAGCATCAAAGGTGAAGTCGTAGACTACATTCATAAAGTAATACGATGCACCTCATTATTTACCACTAGCCAGTGACTTCACACAACATATTGAAATCAAACTTGCTGACGATTTGGGTTGTCTGATTCAATTTCAAACTGGTAAAGTTGTTGTTAAATCACACTTTTAAAAAAAAGACACCTCTGGCTATAGTTCTATGGCACCTACAGCTTATGTATGCAACAGACTTGCATACAGGGATCATTATGGACACGGTCTTAAGACATTCGTCGGAGAAGTACCACAAAATGGCCACGGATTGGGAAACTTTCTTTCAGGAATTTTTCGAAAAGCAGTTCCTCTACTAACTAAACATGTAGTTCCCATTCTCAAGTCAACAGCTACCAAAGCTGGCAAAACCCTTCTGAGATCAGGAGCAAATGTTGCACATGATGTAATTGTTGACCACAAGACTTTAAAAGATTCCTTGAAGAGACATGCTAAAACAGGTTTGCATGATTTGATTGACGATATTACAAGTGAACAAAAAGGACAAGGTCGGATCAGAAAACCACCAAGAAAAAAATCCTGCGCAAAGCGACAAAGAACGAATAGAGACATTTTTGATTAGTCAAATCACTAACTACATAAAAATGTCATTAATACACAAAAGGATACTCTAGAAATCATGAGAAGTGAGCTTGAACTGTTTCAAATATTGCCTTTTCAAGCAAGCATTGAAGAAACTAGATTCGAAAAATACTTTCCACAAACTTTGTTGGATCGAGGAGGGCCTTTGGACTTTTTAATTCCTATTAATGATGAGGGAATACATTGATCCCCAGTTTATTTTTTCTTTACATGCAGATTAGAATCCTTGATGACGACGGTTCCACGCTTAAAAATAGAAAATCGCAAGACGATGATTCCATACCAATTAAATCTATTGTGTTCCCTGTCAACTGCTTCCACGCTTCTTGCTTCAAGGCAGTAGATGTACAGATTAACAATCCATACAGAGCATACCTCAGAGAAGTGCTTCTCTCTCTCAGCAAGCCAATGAAAGATGAACAGGCTCGATGCTCTATGTTCTACAAAGACAAAATTCCCTTTGATGAGCACAGCGATGCAGTGTCAAAGATGGGAGCCAGTCTGACCAAAAACTCAGGTGCCCACAATCGCCTTCTGCGGACAAAATTCAGTAAAAGATTTGAAGCCATGGGTCGCCTCCATACAGATATATGTTCACAAGGAAGACTCCCTACCGGGAAGCGCTGAGTTGACTATCCGACTTCACCGAGCTGATCCGAAATTCTCCTTGATGGCCCTTGAAACAGACCATCGTTACACAATATCCATAGACAAAGCAGAATTATACGTCTGCTACAAGAGAATCAGCGACAGCCTGTGAGAAGCCCATCAGCTCACATTACAGAAGAATCCCTTCAAATATCCAAAGAGAAAGGTTACGATGAAATTCTTCACAAGAGGAGCCAATCGCAGTGATCTGACTGAACCAAACCTTGTGAATGGGGTGCTCCCTCGAAAAATAGTCATAGCGCTTACTGACAGCATGGCCTTACATGGCTCCTATCACCACTCACCTTTCAACTTCAAAACACTTTGATGTCAGTTCAATTGTTCTCCGTAAAAAAATGGAACTGCTGTACCCTTCCAAGAACTTGAGATTAACTACGAAGATGATTGCTTCCTCAAGGCTACACATGTCTACTGGAAGGTACAAACAACCTGTTCAGAGATGATAGTTTGGACATTTTATCCTTTCAAGATTTTGCCAATGGCTATGCTGTTTACGCCTTTGATCTAACTGCTGATCATTCTGGAGGCTGCAATTATCAGCTGGTGAGGCCAGGGAAATATTGGTCTAGAAATCAAACTCGCCAAGCCACGCGACTGGGATAACCGTTGTCTGTTATCTTGAGTATGATGGTTTGGTGCAAATCGATAAAGACGGAAGTGTAACATATGAATGAATACCAGACAGATAAGCAGTCTTTTGCAAAGCAATCCTACCACTAGAAAATCCTTCGTTGGTATTTACTCATCAGACTTACTACCAAAAACACCTACAAAAAGAGAAACCCTGTTTGTATGTCGCAAACACGCAGAAGCATGACCAATCAGGGAGAACATTGCGTATGTTTCCAATTCCCAAAAGAAGGACCAGCCGAATTTTTCGACAGCTATGAATTTCCACCACAACAAGAATTTCTGAAGATATTGGGTTTTTTCCACTAACTTTTTCCAGTTTCTCATTTCATCCGCATGTGGCCAATATTGTATATTCTTCATCCTACAAAGATGTAGTGGAAAATCAATGACTGAAATACTCAACATGTTCTCCACAGAACTACTAGAGAATGACATTCTAGTAAACTCTACAGTAGAAGACAAATTTACAATCGATCTTGACATATTTGACTGCAACTATATCTGTTCTCAGTTCTCCCGAAGTTTTCAAAATGTGTGAAAACATCCTGAGATACATGATACGTTTTACTCAAAATGAAACTTACCCAACTGTTTGTGAACTCATACAGCCATCATGGAAAGACTCAACTCGGCCGATTTAAAATGATGACCACGATGAGTCTCTGCAAGAAGAATATCCTGAAAACCCGTCCGACTATCTTCTCACTTATGATGACAGACACAACAGTCTGAAAAGAAAGAAATCTCACGAAGCTTAGACCAGATGCTGTCTTTCCACGCCAACAACAGACAACGCCCTATAGATTTCATTTACTGGCACCAACTGCACTCAAAATTCCTGCTCAAAAGTGCAGACTTTCGTGCTTCACACTATCGTCATACTCTTGCATTACCATGGCTGTGTGGCTTGATAGATTTTCATTTTTTTAATAACGTGTTATTCTATAAATAAATAGAAAGAAAACTAGTGCATACCATATTCGTTGGGTTGTCATTAACTGAAGACTATTCCATGCAACCTAAAAATGTATTTCAT
Organism: Streblospio benedicti; assembly: GCA_019095985.1. Classification (NCBI taxonomy): domain Eukaryota; kingdom Metazoa; phylum Annelida; class Polychaeta; order Spionida; family Spionidae; genus Streblospio; species Streblospio benedicti. Next base: position 16,744 of record JAGTTF010001332.1, on the reverse strand, counting down.
AACACACACTCGATCATTCTAACCTTGCAATATAGTTGCATGTACATGTAGTTGTGCACAAAAATACACAGGTCTAGAAACTCAACTCACAACACTGCGGTAGTTGTTTCATCGACAAACATTTTGCACTCCTAACTTTTTTCTTGGCATTTTTTAGCATTTTGACTGGGTTTTTACCCCCCTTTGACTGCATCTTTTAGTGGACATATACACTTCAAAAACAGTTGCAAAACAGCTAAAAAACAAAAACTGCAGTCAAATGGGTGAAAAATACAGTCAAAATGCTAAATAATACCGTGAAAAGTTGGACAGCTATGAAACGACAAACATTTTTGCACTACCAACTTTTCACGGTATTACTTTAGCATTTTGGTTGTATTTTTTCACCCATTTGACAGCGTTTTTTTAGCTGTTTTACAGAGTTTTGTGGGTGTTTTTTGAAAATGTATATGTATAGACTACTAGCCCATGATGATCCTTCTAAATGGGAGTGGGAAAGCAAATGACATTACTGCCTTAAAATGAATGATATAAAGGTTGCACCACAGTGTGTGATTACTGTCATACCCTGCAATTCCACAACCCATTGTCATTGGAAGAAATGTAGCTGTCAGTTGTACATTCTGGCATGTACATCAGCATGTGGCTCGTGTCGATTAACAAACTGTCACAATCAATGCAACACTGATTTGGAAGATGTAAAGGAAGAACCATAGACACTAGAGGTTCCCAAGCAATGGGACCCTAGATTGTTTTAATACTCAATGTACGAGGCTTATGGCTTTTCCCACAGGGAAATCATATCTGAATATTATCTGTTATCTATCTATATATATAAAGGAAGAGGCGTTTTTGCGTCAAAAGGCTTTTTAACCACAAGACGTACACTTCAAATTATGTATGTACCATTAAGACAACTTGGTGGTCGTTATAATGTCACATTTCAAACCAAATAAATTGATTTTAATGATAAAACAAGAAAAAAGAATTTCTATGGAAAGGTTGCTTACAGGGTCATGTTTGTTAAAGGTGCGTAATACGTTAAACGTTTGTATATGTCAAACGTACGTTGCACGTCACACATACAGCCATTACATACAACGAGGGAGCTGGGGTGGGTGGTGATGGAGATAGAGACGCATTTATCTTAGACTAGTCGGATTTCCCAAAAAAGCCTCTAGAAAAGATTTGTCTGCTCAGGTCCTGTTTTCAGGAGGGGTGTTGGCAGAAATGGTGTGTGTGTCCATATGGCAGGTGGTGAGGGGGGCATGGCCGCTGGAATGGGGTAATTGAGATGCACATTTAATGGTCTGCACGCGTTAACCATGGGTAGAAGTAGCTGGAGGCGGGATATTAGAGGGATCAACCATTGTCATGTACATGTATTGTGTGTATTGCTGTCACATATGACTGTGGGAGGAAGGTGATTGAGGTGTATTTAATCTTTCCCAGACCTGTATACTGACGGGAGCTGGTGTGAGGGATGTGGGACAGGGGAAAGAATGAAGGGAGGGAGGGGAGGAGCATTTAATCTGTTCCAGATCTCATCTGTTTTTCATCCAGAGCAGCAGCAGGAAGGGTGTGCATTAATTAGGGACCTGTTTAGATGGAGATGGGGCAGAGAAGAGGGGGGGTGGGGTGGCTGTGGAAGGAAGAGTAGGGATGAGTGCTACATTTAACCTGCTCCCCACGTGTTAACCATTGGTAGCAGTAGCTCGGGCGGGATATTAGAGGGATTAATCATTGCCACATTTAGTACCTTTATTGTGTGAATGGCTGTGACATATGGACGATGGGAGGACGGTGATGGAGATGTATTTAATCAGTCACAGACCTGTATGCTGACCAGAACTGGTTCGAGGATGTGGGACAGGCGACATGATGGAGAGCGAGGAGCATTTAATGTGTTCGGATCTCATCTGTTTCAACCCGAGCATCGCCCGGGTAAACAGCTAGTATCTATATATATAAAGGAAGAGGCGGTTTTTTGCGTCACAAAAAGGCTTTTTTAACCACAAGACATTACACTCCAAATTATGTATGTACATTCAGGACAACTTGGTGGTCGTTATAATATCACATTTCAAACCAAATAAATTGGTATTAATGATAAAAAACAAGAAAAAATAACGTTTAGAAAGGTTGCATACAGGGACATGTTCGTTAAGGGTGCGTGTCGTTAAACGTTTGTATATGTCAAGCGTGCGTTGCGTCACAGTACAGTCATACAACAAGGAACTGGGGAGGGTGGTGATGGTAATGGAGGTGCATTTTATCTGATCCGGACCTGTTTTTTGAGGAGGGGTGTTGGCAGCGGTGGGTGTGTGTCCATATTGTGGGGGGTGAGGGTGGGGGGCGGACGTGGCTGGTGGTGAGGCCGGGAGGAGGCATTTTATATGTTCCAGATCTCATCAATTTCAACCCGAGCAGCAGCAGAAAGGGGGGTGAATGAGATGCACATTTAATGGTCTGCATGTGTTTACCAGTTGTAGGAGTAGCTGGAGGAAGGGATATTAGAGGCATGAAGCATTGCTACATACATGTAGCGTGTGTATGGCTGTCACATATGAATGTGGGAGGAAGGTGATGGAGATCTATTTAATCGTTCTCAGAGCTGTATAGTTGCTGGAGCTGGTGTGAGGGATGTGGGATAGGGAAAGAAAGGAGGAGCATTTAATAAGTTCCAGATCTCATCCGTTTCAACCAGAGCAGCAGCAGGGAGGGGGTGCATCAATTATAGACCTGTTTAGATGGGGATGGGGATGAGCGGGTTGGGGAGAGAAGAGGGGTGGCGGTGGCGGTGGAAGGAAGGGTAGGGATGAGTGGGACATTTAATCTGCTCCCCACGTGTTTACCATGGGTAACAGTAGCTGGGGGAAGGATATCAGAGGGATCAATCATCGCCATATTTAGTACATTTAGTGTGTAAATGGCTATGACATATGACGATGGGAGGACAGTGATGGAGGTGTATTTAATCGGTCACAGACCTGTATACTGACGAGAACTAGTTCGAGGGATGTGGGACAGGAGGAAGGATGGGGAGGGAGGAGCATTTAATATGTTCCAGATATCATCTGTTTCAACCTGAGCAACGCCGCGTAAACAGCTAGTTATATCTATATATATAAAGGAAGAGGCGATTTTTTGCGTCACAAAAGGCTTTTTAACCAGAAGACGTACACACTTCAAATTATGTATGTACATTCAGGACAACTTGGTGGTCGTTATAATATCACATTTCAAACCAAATAAATTGGTTTTAATGATAAAAACAAGAAAAAATAATGTTTAGAAAGGTTGCATACAGGGACATGTTTGTTAAGGGTACGCACGTTAAACGTTTGTATATGTCAAACGTACGTTGCACGTCACAGTACAGTCATACAACAAGGAACTGGGGAGGGTGGTGATGGTAATGGAGGTGCATTTTATCTGATCCGGACCTGTTTTGAGGAGGGTGTTGGCAGAAAGGGTGAGTGTGTGTCCATATGGCGGGGGTGAGGGTGGGGGGCGGATATGGCTGGTGGTGAGGCCGGGAGGAGCATTTTATATGTTCCAGATCTCATCAATTTCAACCCGAGCAGCAGCAGAAAGGGGGTGATTGAGATGCACATTTAATGGTCTGCATGTGTTTACCAGGGGTAGGGAGTAGCTGGAGGAAGGGATATTAGAGGGATGAAGCATTGCTACATACATGTAGCGTGTGTATGGCTGTCACATATGAATGTGGGAGGAAGGTGATGGAGATCTATTTAATCTTTTCAGAGCTGTATAGTGGCGGGAGCTGGTGTGAGGGATGTGGGACAGGGAAAGAATGGGAAGGGAGGAGCATTTAATAAGTTCCAGATCTCATCCGTTTCAACCAGAGCAGCAGCAGGAAGGGGGTGCATCAATTATGGACCTGTTTAGATGGGGATGGGGATGAGCGGGTTGGGGAGAGAAGAGGGGGTGGCGGTGGCGGTGGAAGGAAGGGTAGGGATAAGTGGGACATTTAATCTGCTCCGCACGTGTTTACCATGGGTAGCAGTAGCTGGGGGAGGGATATTAGAGGGATCAATCATTGCCATATTTAGTACATTTAGTGTGTAAATGGCTGTGACATATATGACGATGGGAGGACGGTGATGGAGGTGTATTTAATCTGTCACAGACCTGTATACTGACGAGAACTGGTTCGAGGGATGTGGGACAGGAGGAAGGATGGGGAGGGAGGAGCATTTAATGTGTTCCGGATCTCATCTGTTTCAACCCGAGCAACGCCGGGTAAACAGCTAGTCTATATATATAAAGGAAGAGGCCATTTTTTGCGTCACAAAAGGCTTTTTAACCACAAGACGTACACACTTCAAACTATGTATGTAAAATCAGGACAACTTGGTGGTCGTTATAATATCACATTTCAAACCAAATAAATTGGTTTTAATGATAAAAACAAGAAAAAAGATTTTTTGTTACAAATGTACGATGTCTCAACCACGTAATACGTAACAGTTAAACTACAAACGTTTGTACCTGCGTACCTACGCTAAACGTTTGTGTACGACAACAATGTAAGCTAAACGATTGTGTGTACGTCAGCAATGTAAATATCAATCAACAATCCGTGTAAATGTAATCCGTGTAAATGTGTAAATCTGAAAGACCTATTAGAGCTATATCATTTTTCTTTGTATCATACGATTAAGCCACACGAAATGACATACATGTATAACAAAGACAGTTGGCGCACACAGCTCAAGATAAAGATGTGCGTTGTGCCGCGGAGCCAGGTCTGCCAATAGCATCCAGAGAGCAAACAAGTGAGTTTATTTCATGTATAAATAGGTGTTAAATCAAATACATATACTGTAAAATAATAATGTACTATGTAAGCTACAAAGCATTAGGTGGCCTAGACAGCCGATTTGGAAATCTGTGAATGAACGTTAATTCCGATAATGTGATTTTAAACACTTTTATCATTCAAACAGCATCGAAATTTTTACCTAATGGAATGTATTTGACACCAACATCAACGTATATATTCATTTTTTCTTCACCTTATCAATGTGAAATGCGTAATGAAAACGGTTTTCCGTTCGTTTGTCTATTAAAAATTTGCTATTGAAAATTATTAGCCCAACTGTTTGCTGTACCATAAAAAGGCTTTTTAACCACAAGACATACACACTCCAAATTATGTATGTACAATCAGGACAACTTGGTGGTCGTTGTAATGTCACATTTCAAACCAAATAAATTGGTTTTAATGATAAAAACAAGAAAAAAAAGAATTTTTAGAAAGGTTGCTTACAGGGCCATTTTATTTAAAGATACGTAATACGTTAAACGGAATGCCAGTTTGAAGGTTTTCACTGTACATAATATTGAGATTGCGGATTATTGGGTGTGTGTGCGTTGGTGCATGTATTAGTATTTTGTACTTTTGAGTATTGAAGTTTTTTTTTGCAACATCATGACATACTAGAAATGGCATAACCTGGGCAAGATTTTGTGGAAATATCCCATATATTTGTGAGTATATATTACATGTATTTAGTTTGTGTAAGATTTTTATATGATTAAGGAAATGTAATAATGGTTCATGATCAGATATTTTTAGTTGATTCAACAATAGTATGTGAATGTTAGGGAAATATTTAGTATTTAATTAGATCATTTTTTGTCACTATAGATTCACCTTCTTCTTCTTCTTCGTCAAGACATCTACTTATTGCCTTATGTCACCCCCACTTCAAGTCACCAGAAGCGTAAATAAATAAGATAATATACAAAACCTTGCCTTTTATTATTTTTGTGCTTATGTCGCCTTACGTCGCCAACAGTGAATAAATATGGAGAATATTAAAAAACAAAGAAGTGTTGCAAAATCGAGTTTAACAAAAGCCATAAACAATGTCAAACAGTTTATTGAAGAGTGTGATAAAGAAAGTGTTCTTTCTGGCTTGGAGGCAGTGAAGGAAAAGTTTCAACTATTCAAAAAGAAGCATGATGAATATCATGGACTTCTTGCGGACGATGCCTATGATGATATTGAAGAGAGTGACACTTATTTTCTTAGTGTACAAAATAGCTACATTGATTCATTGGGATCAACAAATGCATGGTTTAAAGAACAGTCTAAGCAGCAAAAGCAGCATAAAGGTGGTCTTGATGATGATGTGTCAACTGCATCAAAAGAAAGTATTTTCAATAGTGAATTCGTGGCTTTGATGAATTTGCCAAAACTAGAATTAGAAACATTTGATGGAGATGTGATGAACTACCATAGGTTCCTTGCATCATTTGATGCAAATGTTGATCAAGTTACTCATGATGCTGGATCAAAATTGAGTAGGCTATTGCAATATACGACAGGCAAAGCAAATGATGCGATCAAATCATGTGCTCTGATTGGTGGAGAAAAGGGTTACCATGAAGCTAGAAGCATACTGAAGCGGAGGTTTGGTAACCATCATCTCATTGCAAAAGGTGTTATAGACAAGCTAATCAGTGGAAAACCAATAAGATCAGCTGATGATCTTCAAAAATTGTCTGATGATTTGACAAATGGTTATGCAACTTTAAATCAACTGGATAAGCTGCATGAAATTGATACACAATCAAGCATAGTTCTGATTGTCAATCGCACACAACAGTACATCAGGAATCGTTGGAAACGATTAGCCATGGACGTGAAACGTGATTACGACCAATATCCAATCTTTCAAGACCTTGTCAAGTTTATACAAGAACAAGCAGATGAGGCAAATGATCCAGTGTACGGGCAAATGCAATTTAATGCTAAAACTTCATCAGAGGATTTTGTTAAACCAAAGCCCAGGGGTGCATCTGCGATGCCAACGTCATTAGATCCAACTCACAATGTTGTATCTCCCTGTGTGTTGTGTGGGACAAAACATAGATTATTCTATTGTGATACATTTAAATCTCTGAAGCCTGTGCAGCGTTTAAAAGTTGTCAAAGATAATAAGCTTTGTGAAAATTGTTTGTTGTCAAATCACGATGTATCAACTTGTAGAAAACCTTCTGTTTGTAGTGTTCGAATTGTGGCAAAAAGGCATACAAAATTTATACACGTTGATGAATCTTTAAATGTTACAAAAGATGTTGATAATTCTGCGGATGGTGTTAATTATATGATTACCAATCAATTGCCAAAATCAAGTTGTTCAGTGTTTGTACCAGTTGTACCTGTTAATGTGAACAATAAATGTGATGTATTAGCTTTATTAGATACAGCGTCTACAAATACCTTTTGTACACGCAAGTTAATTGATCAACTGAAGATTCAAGGTGCAAATGTGACTTATGTGTTGAGTACATTGAATGATGTTAATCATAGTAAAACAACTCAAATGGTAAATTTGTGTCTCATGTCGTTAGATGGTGATCAGTGTTTGAATTTGTACAATGTATATGTCATTGAGGATATACCTGTCAAAAGTTGTAATGTCAATATTTCACAGTTTAGTCATTTGAAAGATCTACCTGTTGTAAGAAACATATCGAGGGTAGATTTACTGATTGGTCAAGACAATTCAGAAATTCTCATTCCTTTACAAGTCCGTAAGGGTAAAAGGGGTGAACCTTTTGCTGTTCAAACTTTATTTGGTTGGTCTGTTAATGGCCCTTCAATTGTTAATGAACCTGCATCTTCGCATGTTGTTACACATTTTATTTCAACTAGTGTTATCGAACAACAAGTCAGGTCATTGTGGAATATTGAGAATGAAGGTCTGTGTACAGATATGTCAATGTCACCAAATGATGAAAAGGTTATTCAATTTTGGAATGAAAATATTCATAGGTCAGAAGGTCATTATGTGTTACCTATACCCTTTAAAGAAAATGTTCTAATACCAAATAATTTGATGTTGCTGATTGTAGGCTGAAGTCATTGAAAAAATCTTTGCTTAAAAGAGGTTTATTTGATCGTTATGGTGATGAAATGGTTAAAATGATTGAAAAGGGTTATGCGGAAAAGGTTCCTATTGATGTAGTTGATAGAAAAGAGAAAGTATGGTATTTACCTCACCATGGTGTGATTAGTGATAAAAAGCCAGGAAAATTGCGCATTGTGTTTGATTGTGCGTCAAAATTTCTTGGTGAATCTTTGAACGATAAGTGTCTCCAGGGGCCAGACTTAAATAATAAACTTTTGAATATTCTCTTGAGGTTCCGACAACATCAGTTTGCTATAACAGCAGACGTGGAGGCAATGTACTACCAAGTACGTGTAGAGGAGGATGATAGAGATGTACTGAGATTTTTGTGGTATGATTTAGATGGTAATGTGACTCAGTATCGAATGACCTCTCATGTATTTGGAGGTATTTGGTGTGCGTGTGTTGCTACTTTTGCTATGAGACAAACTCTTCAGGATTTTCCTGAATGTGATAAGTTGATTGCTGATACTGTAATGAATGCATTTTATGTTGATGATTGTTTAAAGTCTGTCACAAATAGGGGTGATGCTGTCAAGGTCATTGAAGGTACTAAATCGCTGTTATCAAAGTCAGGCTTTAATTTAACAAAGTTTATTGTTAATGATGCAGAATTGCTCGAGATGATACCTGTTGATGATCGGGCAAAAGAAGCCAAAGATTTTAATTCTGATATGAATAGTAAAGCTCTTGGTGTAAAATGGGATGTTAAAGCTGATCAGTTTTATTTTGAAGTTGATGTTAGTAAAAATCCTGTCCCGACAAGACGAGCTATGTTGAGCACTTTGGCATCTATGTTTGATCCGCTAGGTCTTGTTAGTCCATGTCTAGTACAGGGAAAGATCTTATTCCAAGATGTTACTCGACTTGGTCTATCCTGGGATGAGCGTTTGAGTGGTGATCTGTTAAAGTTCGAAGGTTACTGTTTTAAAGGTTGAGTTGGGAATCGTGGTTGAAGTCGATCGAAGAGTTACTGTTTTTAAAAGTTGATCGTTGTGTGAAAGAAAATAGGTTTGACGATGGATATTTTGAAATTCATAGTTTCAGTGATGCCAGTGAGCGGGCATATGGCTGTTGTATATACCTCAGGTGTGTCAATAGGTTTGGTGAGATTAGTGTGAAGCTATTGATGAGTAAATGTAAAGTTGCCCCAATCAAGAGTATTTCGATTCCACGTTTGGAACTACAAGCTTCTGTTATATCTGCTCAGTTAACTTCAATGTTGATGAAGGAACTTGATATAGACAGTTCTTTTGTTTATTTTTGGGTAGATAGTGATATTGTTGTACGATATATTAGAAATGAGTCTCGACGGTTTCATGTGTTTGTGGCAAATAGAGTTGGAATAATTCGTAGCCTTACTGACCCTGAGCAGTGGCGTCATATTTCAGGAAAAGAAAATCCTGCAGATTTGATAACTCGTGGTATGACTCCAGAACAGTTGAAGAGTAGTATGTGGTTTTCAGGGCCAAAGTTCTTGAAACTACACAAATCAAAGTGGCAATCTGATTCAAGTGACTATGTGTTATCTGAGGATGACCCTGAAGTGAAAACTGATAAATCTAGTGTAGTAGTTCATGTTACTGATGTTGATTTTGATTATCATCCTCTATCCAAGCTCATTGATTATTTTTCTGGTTGGAGCAAGTTGAAGAAAGCTTTGAGTTGGTTGATTAGGATTAGAGATCATTTGAGGAAAAAGAATGTTAGCAAATCTCGCATTACACCTCAGGAAATGAGCGCTGCTGAAGTTGTCTTGTTAAAATATTCTCAAAATCAATACTATGCTAGTGAGATTCATTGTTTGAGCAATGGTACGTCTGTGAAGAAATCAAGCCCTTTGAAGAGTCTGTCACCTGTTTTAAATGAAGATAGTGTTCTGTGTGTAGGTGGTCGTCTGAAACATGCTGACATTAATGTTAATAGCAAACATCCATGTATTATTCCTTTTCAAAGTCCATTAGCTAAAATGATTGTTCTGGAAATGCATAGTGTAGCTCATTTAGGTGTTGAATGGGTGCTGAGTTTGATTAGGAAGAAATTTTGGATTATCAAGGCTAGATCGATTATCAAATGCGTTATTAGAAAATGCATTATTTGTAGGAAGTTGTTTGCTCTACCATGTAAGCAACAAATGTCGGACCTTCCACCTGATAGACTGTCCCCTTTCAAGCCACCTTTTTCCATAATTGGTCTTGACTGTTTTGGACCTTTTTATGTTAAACTTGGACGTTCAGAAGTCAAACGCTATGGTTGTATATATACATGTCTGAATATTAGGGCAGTTCACATCGAAAAGTTGGATTCGTTAGAAACTGATTCTTTTTTGAATGGTTTTCGTAGATTTGTATCACGCAGAGGAACTCCCCATAAGGTTTTTTTCTGACAATGGTACGAACATTGTTGGTAGTCACTCAGAGCTGATGAAGTCTCTTCGTTGTCTAGATGCTAAAAGATTACAGAATTTTTGTATAGAAAAGGAAATTGAGTGGGTTTTTAATCCACCTACAGCATCTCATATGGGTGGTATTTGGGAGCGACAAATTAGGACAATAAGGAAGGTTCTTTGTGGAGTTTTGAAGAATTGTAGATTAACAGATGAGATTCTTCAGACCGTGTTTTGTGAGGTTGAGTCCATTGTTAATAACAGACCGTTGACTAAGGTTAGCGATGACGTGAACGATTTATCAACATTGACTCCAAATCATTTTTTGATGTTTCAAGACGGTCCTAAGCCTATTCCTGGTGTGTTTAATCAGTCAGATATGTTGAAGAAAAGATGGAGGTATGTTCAACATCTGTCTAATCAATTTTGGAAACGTTGGATTCGTGAATATCTTCCCCAGTTGCAAAGGAGAAGTAAGTGGCTGGAGAAGGAAAGGAATGTGAAAGTTGGTGATCTTGTTTTGATTTGTGATGAAAATACTCCTCGCAGTTTGTGGCCTTTAGGTTTGGTTGTCGAAACCTCATTGGGTCGTGATAATATGGTGCGATCAGTCAAGGTTAGGACTAAATCAAACATCTTTACTCGCCCCATCACAAAAATTGTTATGTTAGAAGAATGTTGATTTGGTTATGAGATATTTGTCATTTGATAATTCCAACTTGCATGTGTATTATATTGTTTAGTTGTTGTTTTTTTGTTGTTGATAAGTTTTAGATTATCAAAGTGGGGAGTGTTAATGCCAGTTTGAAGGTTTTCACTGTACATAATATTGAGATTGCGGATTATTGGGTCAGACTTGATGGTGCATGTATATGGTGTGTGCGTTGGTGCATGTATTAGTATTTTGTACTTTTGAGTATTGAAGTTTTTTTTGCAACATCATGACATACTAGAAATGGCATAACCTGGGCAAGATTTTGTGGAAATATCCCATATATTTGTGAGTATATATTACATGTATTTAGTTTGTGTAAGATTTTTATATGATTAAGGAAATGTAATAATGGTTCATGATCAGATATTTTTAGTTGATTCAACAATAGTATGTGAATGTTAGGGAAATATTTAGTATTTAATTAGATCATTTTTTGTCACTATAGATTCACCTTCTTCTTCTTCGTCAAGACATCTACTTATTGCCTTATGTCACCCCCACTTCAAGTCACCAGAAGCGTAAATAAATAAGATAATATACAAAACCTTGCCTTTTATTATTTTGTGCTTATGAAGAGACATGAACAGGTGAATTTCATGTCATATAAACTTTTTTTTATGCCACGTAAATAGTGCTTGCTGAGCCATTTGAATATATACGTTTTTATCTATATGCAGCTTTTCATTTCTTCATAATTAATCAGTTTCCTATCCCGGTTTATTGAAATGTACCCGGAAATGTAGCCACCTCAATGTTTTGTAAACAAAGAGGGAATTCCATAACATCCAGCCTTGATAACTATTTCCGACAGTCGAATTTGGCTTACGGCGCACAGTGATAAAGGCTACTGTCCTGTTATTAGTACGGAACCTCCCAATGTCAATCCACTCGTTATTCTCTCTGTTTTAATTTATTTATAATTTTCTATCAAACGCGTGTTTATGATTGTAAGATTGAAGTTATTAGGTGCAACATGTCAAGAAAAATAGAAAAATAAAATTATTAAGTGAAATTGTCAGAGGAGGTGTTTGCTGTTCATGTCCCTTTAAAGGTGCGTAATCGTTAACTGTATATGTCAAACGTATGATGCACGTCATACGTACATTCATACAACAGGGAGCCGGGGCATTGTGGGGAGGGTGGTGATGGGGATGGAGGTGCATTTTATCTGCTCCGGACCTCTCTTGAGGAGGGGTGTTGGCAGAAATGGTATGAAGGTGTGTGTGTCCATATGGGGGGGGACATGGCTGGTGTACACATGGGGTGGGGTATGGCTGGTGGTGAGGCAGGGAGGATTTTATCTGTTCCAGATCTCATCAATTTCAACCCAAGCAGCAGCAGAAAGGGGGTGATTGCGATGCACATTTAATGGTCTGCAGGTGTTTACCAGGCATATGGAGTAGCTGGAGGAGGGATATTAATCTGATCAAGCATTGTCACATACATGTAGTGTGTGTATGGCTGTCACATATCACTGTGGGAAGAAGGTGATGGAAGTGTATTTAATCTTTCCCAGAGCTGTACAGTGACGGAGTTGGTGTGAGGGATGTGGGACAGGGGAAAGAATGGGAAGGGAGGAGCATTTAATATGTTCCAGATGTCATCCGTTTCAACCAGAGCAGCAGTAGGAAGGGTGTGCATTAATTATGAACCTGTTTGGAAGGGGATGGGGTAGAGAGGGTTGGGAAGAGAAGAGGGGGCGGCGGGTTGGAAGGAAGGGTGGGGATGAGTGAGACATTTAATCTGCTCCATCAAGTGTTTACCATAGGTAGCAGTAGGTGGGGAGGGTTATTAGAGGGATCAATTATTGCCATATTTAGTACATTTAGTGTGTAAATGGCTTAGACATATGACGATGGGAGGACGGTGATGGAGGTGTATCTAATCTGTCACGGACCTGTATACTGACGAGAACTGGTTCGAGGGATGTGGGAGGAAGTATTTGGAGGAGGAGCATTTAATGTGTTCTGGATCTTATCTGTTTTAACCCGAGCAAACAGCTAGTATATATATAAACGAAGAGGCGATTTTTTGCGTCACAAAAAGGCTTTTTAACCAGAAGACATACACACTCAAAATTATGTATGTATAATCAAGATTACTTGGTGGTCATTATAATGTCACATTTCAAACCAAATAAATTGGTTTTTAATGATAAAAACAAGAAAAAGATTTTTTTAGAAAGGTTGCTTACAGGGCCATGCTTTTTAAAGGTACGTAATACGTTAAACGTTTGTATATGTCTAACGTACGTTGCACTTCACATGTACAGTCATACAACGAGGGAGCTGCAGAGGGTGGTGATGGTGATGGAGGTGCATTTTATCTGCTCCGGACCTGTTTTTGAAGAGGGGTGTTGGCAGAAAGTGTGTGTGTGTTCATATGGCGGGAGAGGTGGGGGGCGGACATGCCTGGTGCCCATATGGGGTGGGGGTATAGAAAGGTTGCTTACAGTGCCATGTTTATTAAAGGTACATAATACGTTACTCATTTGTATATGTCAACGTACGATGCACGCCACATACAGTCATACAAAGAGGGAGCTTGGGCATTGTGGGGAGGGTGGTGATGGGGATATAGGTGCATTTATCTGCCCCGGACCTGTTTTGAGGAGGGTGTTGGCAGAAATGGTGTGTGTGTCCATATGGCGGGGGGGGCATGGCTGGTGTCCACATGGTTTGGGGTATGGCTTGTGGTGAGGTACGGAGGAGCATTTAATCTGTTCCAGATCATCAATTTCAATACAAGCAGCAGCAAAAATGGGGTGATTGAGATGCACGTGTTTACCAGGCGTAGGAATAGCTGGAAGGAGGGATATTAGACTGATCAAGCATTGCCACATACATGTGTGCATGGCTGCCCACATATGACTGTGGGAAGAAGGTGATGGAAGTGTATTTAATCTTTCCCGGATCTGTATAGTGACGGGGAGTTGGTGTGAATGTGGGACAGGGGATAGAATGGGAAGGGAGGGGCATTCAATGTGTTTTTTGATTTCATCTGTTTCAACCAGAGCAGCAGCAGGAAGGGGTGCATTAATTATGGACCTGTTTAGATGGGGATGGGGTAGAGAGGGTTGGGGAGAGAAGAGGGGTGGCGGGTTGCAAGGAGGGTAGGGATGAGTGAGACGTTTAATCTGCTCTGCACGTGTTTACCATGTAGCAGTAGCTGGGGGAGGGACATTAGAGTGATCAATCATTGCCATATTTAGTACATTGATTTTAATTTAGACATATGACGATGGGAGGATAGTGATGGAGGTGTATTTAATCTGTCACAGACCTGTATACTGACGAGAAGTGGTTCGAGGTATGTGGGACAGGAGCAAGTATGTGGAGGGAGGAGCATTTAATGTGTGACGGATCTCATCTGTTTCAACTAAAGCAACGCCGGGTAAACAGCCATTATATCTATATATATATATAAAGGAAGAGGCGATTTTTTTGCGTCACAAAAGGCTTTTTCAACTACAAGACGTACACACTTCAAACTATGTATGCAAAAATCAGGACAACTTGGTGGTCGTTATACTATCACACTTCAAACAAAATAAACTGGTATTAATGATAAAAAACAAAAAAAGATTTTTTAGAACGGTTGCTTACATGGCCATGTTTTTAAAGGTACGTAATACGTTAAACGTTTGTGTATGTCAAACGTACATTGCATGTCACTGGTACAGTCATACAAAGAGGGAGCTGGGGACGGTGGTGTTGGTGATGGAGGTGCATGTTATCTGCTCCGGACCTGTTTTTGAAGAGGGGTGTTGGCAGAATGGGTGTGTGTGTTCATATGGCGGGATAGGGGGCGGACATGGCTGGTGCCCATATGGGGTGGGGGTATGTCTGGTGTGGATGGGGAGGAGCATTTAATCTGTTGCAGATCTCATCAATTTCAACCCGAGCAGCAGCAGAAAGGGGGTGATTGAGATGCACACTTAATGGTCTGCACTTGCTACCAAGGGTAAGAGTAGCTGGAGGGAGGGATATTAGAGGGATCAAGCTTTGCCACATACATGTAGTGTGTGTATGGCTGTCACATATGACTGTCGGAGGAAGATGATGGAAGCAGCAGGAATGGGGTGCGTTAATTATGGACCTGTTTAGATGGAGATGGGGTAGGGAGGGTTGGAAACAGATTGGGGGTTGGAAGGAAGGGCAGAGATGAGTGGGACATTTAATCTGCTCCGTTGTGTAAACCATGGGCAGCAGTAGCTGGAGGAGGGTATTAGAGGGATCAATCATTGTCATATTTAGTACATTTAGTGTATAAATTACTGACATATGATGATGGGATGACAAATGATGGAGGTGTATTTAATCAGTCTACTGACGAGAATTGGTTCGAGGGAATGTGGGACAGGAGAAAGGATGTGGAGGGAGGAGCATTTAATGTGTTCGGATCTCATCTGTTTCAACCCGAGCAACACCGGTAAACAGCTGGTATATATAAAAGAAGAGGTGATTTTTTGCGTCACAAAAGGCTTTTAACCTGAAGACGTACACACTTAAAACTATGTGTATGTAAAATAAGGACAACATGGTGGTCGTTATAATATCACATTTCAAACCAAATAAATTGGGTTTTAATGATAAAATAGAGAAAAGAAATTTTTATAGAAAGGTTGCTTACAGGGCCATGTTTGTTAAAGGCAATGTAATATGTTAAACGTTTATATGTCAAACGTACGTTGCAGGTCACACGTACAGTCATACAAGGAGGGAAATGGGGAGGGGGTGAAAATGGTGATGGAGACGCATTTTATCTACTCCAGACATGTTTTGAGGGAGGGGGTGGGGGCAGAAAGGGTGTGTGTGTGTCCATATGGTGGAGGGGTGGGTGGATGGGGGGCGTCATGGCTGGTGTCCATATGGGTTGGGGGGTATGGTTGGCGGTGAGGCAGGGAGGAGCATTTAATCTTTTCCAGATCTCATCAATTTTAACCGAGCAGCAGCAGAAAGGGGGTAATTGAGATGCACATTTGATGGTCTGCATGTGTTTACCAGGGGTAGGAGAAGCTGGAGTATTAGAGGGATCAAGCATTGCCACATACATGTAGTATGTGTATGGCTGTTGCATATGACTCTGGGATGAAGGTGATGAAGGTGGATTTAATCTTTCCCAGACCTGTATAGTGACGGAAGCTGGTGTGAGGGATGTGGGACAGGGGGAAGGATGGGAAGGAGGAGCATTTAATGTGTTTTTTGATCTCATCTGTTTCAACCAGAGCAGCTGCAGGAAGGGGGTGGATTAATTATGGACCTGTTTAGATGGGGATGGGGTAGAGAGTGTTGGGGGAGAGAAGGGGGTTGGAAGGAAGGGTAGGGATAAGTGGGATATTTAATCTGCTCTGCATGTGTTTACCACGGGTAGCAGTTGCTGCGGACGGATATTAGAGGCATAGGCAGATCCAGGTTTCTGGAAAGGGGGGGCACTAAGGAAAAAAGGGGGGGCGGACTTAAGGATTTTATCCAAAACGAAAATGAAGTATTTTGGTGGGAAAAGGGGGGGCGCCCCCTCCAGCGCCTCGCCACCCCATTGATCTGCCTATAAGAGGGATCAATCACTGCCATATTTAGTACATTTAGTGTGTAAATGGCTGTGACATATGACGATGGGAGGATGGTGATTTGGTGTAATTAATCTGTCACAGAACCTGTATACTAACGAGAACTGGTTTGAGGGATGTGAGAC
>JAGTTF010001331.1:0-10064 GCA_019095985.1 Streblospio benedicti | reverse complement strand
ATAAAGACACACAGCAGCATTTGTCCCAATTTTCCCTCCGTGAACATTCAGCGCTCGCAGGATAGCCTTGATTGTCTTGTTGCTCCTTTCTACTATGCTGTTGTTCAAAGGAGCATACGGTGTAGTCCGCGATCTGTCGACGCCATACAATCCTGTATAACTCATCATCAGATGGTTATCACACTTTCCTCCTGTGAAGTCGGCAAAACGCTCCATGCCGCGCGCGTAATACTCCCCTGAATAGCAGATCTGCGACTGCCTTTCGCCGTTTTTCTTTTGTAGGGGATACAAGTCCATTCGTTTAGAAAAGTAGTCTTGGATCACGCAAATATATCTTTGCCCGGTGGTCGTCTCTGGTAGCGGCCCTGCAAATCAATTGCGATCCGCTCGTGTGGAAATCCGATGTACACATGCTGCATGGTTGCTACTGCCCAGGACTTGCTTTTACACTGCTGGCACGTAATACACACGCGACACATCATCTTCATTTTCGTGCATCCCCGGCCAACCAGCGACGTCAGCAGCTCATACACGCGCTTGTAACCCAAATGGCTAATACAATGCACATGCACGCACCCGGCAAATGCTTTCCCGCCAGGCGACTGGCACGAGGGTAGTTGCTGATTTTCTTCGGGTTTCCGCTTGAGAGTAGTGTTTTTATGGATGCGCCCACACCGCCCATCCTTTCTCCTGTAAATGTCGCCCACCAACGCCCATACATCTGCACCCTCTGGCGATTCTTGCCAGAGTACAGGCGACATCGCATTCGTTCCCCATTTGCCTTGAGTTCAGCAATCCGTTGTATACACTGGTTGCTCCCTTTGCCCTCCAGCACCACTCTTCCACAGAGAAATGGCTCAGCATCCCGCTGGCATGGATTTTCAGCAAAGCGTTGAAAGACTGGCCCACCACAATGGTGGACTTCAGCACTGCCTCTTCGGGTTGCCTCTTCTTCTTCGTCCGACTCTTCCCTGCTTACCAGTGGTGGTCGTGGTGCAGGGGGCCGCTCCACGATGCTCGGCCAATTGGGCCAATCTTCGCATCTCATGGTAGTCTCGCGCTAACAGGGATAGCATCCTCCGCCTCTACGAGACGAAGGTCCGAATGCGTGCGGTTGGCAAGTCGAATAGGCGGCAAGTGAGATAGACATTGTAGCCTATCCATCCACCAGTTCCGGTTCTTCATCGCCGTTGTCCAAGTTGATGTTGCGGGCCGCAAACTCCCATCAGGTTTAGCGAAGCGACTGTGTTGACCTGTGGTGATACGTTGACAGACGAGGTGATTCCCTCCTGGTTTTCATCCAAGTCATCTGAGGTCGGTATTTCTCCAGCTTCTTCTTGTGGAACACGCAGTCCGGGCACGCTCCTAAATCGCATGGTTTTGCACTTTGCAGAACGCCTCCCTTGAGTTTGGGGGTAATTTTCACATTTGCGCAACAACAGGGTGTCCGTGACTATGTGAAGTTTCCCACCACGTGTCGTATCTCCCATGGCTTGTACCAGCCATCTCAAGAATCCCAACGCATATACATGTTGTCGGACTGATGATACTGCTGAACCCACGCCAGTGCTGCATGTTCAGTCCATATGATGACTAACGTGACCCTGGTGGATCTCGGGAAGTATCCCATGAAGAACACGACTGCATAGAACTCACCCTTCATGGCACAGTAGGCCTGGCGACTTACACAGCATCTTCGAGGCAAAATACAGTGGAACGAATCGTCCGTCCTGCTCCTGTTCCAGTGTCCCATGGCTGGCAACAGACTCACATCTACTTTCAGATGGAATGCTGTGTCGGGTTATAGATAGTAGCAGCGGTAGCTCCTCTGTAAAATTTTTTATCCTCCTCAAAAGCTTCCTGTCGTTCTGGAGTCTACTTAAATGACACTCCTTTTTGGTCAGCTCTGTCAGCGGCCGTGCCCATTCACAGCAGTTTGGAACAAAACGGCGATAGTACCCGTTAAATCCCAGATACGTACGTGTCTGGCTCAAGTTCTTGGGATCGCCCCAGTCGTGCAGCACCTGTACTTTTGCTGCGACTGGGTCGGATTTCTGTTGATGGCCACTTCATGCCTCAAAATACTCCATACTGGTTTTGCGAACAACTTTGCTGGGTTTTTAACTTGAGGTTCGCGTGGCATAGTTGCTCAAGACGAGCAGAGGTTCAAATTATCAAACTCGAGATTCTTGCCAAAAGCGAAAATATAGTCAAACACGAGACTGGAGGGGTCCAGGCACCTCGTCGACGCACGGCAGCGGTAGACATCATTTCCGGGTTAAGTCACTGTCACATAGAAAAAACGGATGAAACACATATGTAGGACGTACAAATGTTCTTGATACGTGGGGCTCCATGAAAAAAGACAACAAATTTAAGCAGATTTAACACGAATGATGCACGGACAAAACACTTACAAAACACAGATGATACACGGATTGTCCAAGTACACTCCACATACACTCACGCAAACGTGATATTTTGATTGCAAAGTACTGAAAACACAGCACAGATGAACATCAGATAAATAGCGTATTGCGCGGACGTTTTACGGACAATGTACGTTTGTATCACGGTAATATCGCGTACAGTCCATGTATGAAAAAACCCCTCCGTGCAAATACTTTTTCAACATTCCAAAAGATTAGCGCGGACATCTCGACCCATGAAATCACTCCACGTAATTCGACGTATAAAACGGACGAGGCACTGATGGTCGACATATCTCCACGGATGAACCACGGATGAACCACGTACAACAAAAATCTATCCGTGGTACGCCGTGTTTCATCCATTTTTTCTATGTGACAGTGACTTTACGCAGCTCCCAACATCTTCTAACTAGTACTACCGGGCGCCCCTCTTATGGCGACTTGAACGGGGCGGATTACTCGCTTGCTAACATCTTGTCCAGCTCCATGTCCACATGCTCCCATTCCTTTTGCAACCGACGGAAATAGTTTTGCTTGATTGTCATCCACATGTCCTGTGTCAATTTTGGTGGATCAAGTCCATGGAGCCAGGGGATCCCTGGGTCCCCATGAAAATGTCCCTATAAACCATAACCAGTGCCTCAACCTTGGCAACCTCATCTGGCGCCAATTCTCCTTTGGCTGGAAGCATGCAGCAAAGATACATGAAACTTCCCGTACTTTCATCAGTAGGCCTCAATGACAGTTGGGGCCAGAGCTTCTTCCACAAAGTACAACTTACAGTCGCTCTTGATCAGAGGACTCAGAACCCATACTCTACATGGGATCAACTGCCAGCTGGTCCACTCGCTCCCATGTCGAGGCTTTCCTACAGCATTGACACTCGCCACCAGGGCGGGTATCTGCCATTTCGCCAGGCAGCGGGACTCTCACCCTCGCCCGAAGGTTGATTAACGTTGTCTAGGCGCTCTGCATCTGTGGTTTGCAGGTCAGTGATTTTGGGCACGACCAAATCCTTTTCTAATTGCTGAAACAAGGTCCCCTGATTCCCCAGTGTCAGCGGAACACTTCCGTCTTCCGCGAACATTTCCAACGACAGCACCACAAAAAAGATCACCCAAATTGGCCACCTTTCACCAGCACCTCGTGTCCCACCCTGGAGAGGTCCTGAAGATGACAAGAACATGTGCTGAACTCCTTTGCGGGGTGGATTTGCACTGGCTTATCCATTCACACCCAGGTCGTTGGTCTCTACCCGTAGCACCCTGCCGAACGGTATTTTTGTCTGCGCCAATGCGCACATGCCCCACAGTCAATTGCACTCCGTATGTAGCGAGGATGTCCATGCCGAGTAGAAGGTCCAAGCCTGAGAGCCTGCATCTCTTCCATTTCGGCAGAGGTGCGTCCACTTGATGTCCTAAACACCACCAGGGTGTGGGACACCTTGGTGGTGTGCTGCCCAGAGGTTACGCAACAGGTCCCTCACCAATTCCGTATTCCTTGTACTCGCCACAGGGTTTTGCCCCTTTTTGGCACCCCTGTTCTTGTCGTATCCTATGCCCCCTGTTCGTTTTTCCCACCCAGACATGTTGCCCTGCCGCATCTTGGCTGGTGCCACCTTTTCGTCCTCTCGCGATGGAACCCTGCGACCCCCCGACTTTTACAAGCCGGATCCAGGTGGTTAACCACGTCGCTGAGTCGCTGGTCATCCTCCGATAGCGCACGTCTCCATCCATCTTCCTCGTCTTCTCCCTGGCTCTCGTGCCTATCGGTCTCCCCACCCAGTGAAGAGCAGATCCCTGTTGTTTCTCGTCAGGTACACTTGTTGTCTTCATTAGGGAGGCGGCAGTTGGTCCTCAGTGTCCTGTACCACGAGCATGCCATCCAGACGTTCCTCCCCGCATCCAGACTTTGTCAGCACAGGGTCCTCTGTAGCCGGGTTTAGTCAATGACTTGGCCTGTGGCTGTGAAGCTACGGTGAAGGAACACTATGAACTAGATTGTCGTCTCTGCCGCCCGTCATACTAATCCAGAGTCAAGGTCAAGGCATTGCGACTGCGTGTCAAGGGTGGTGAGTACTCAGTCTCACTCAGCGGTCGGCGACTTTTATTTGCAGCACAGAGCTTCTTCGCCCGCTTCACTTCCAGCGTGGTACGTGGCTTCTCGCTCACCTTCCGACACGGTTTGGTCAGGGTAAGTGGTGGTCGCTTCGCGATTGAGAAGGCACTGCGGGCGCGACCCTGTCCTGCATTCCCGCAGTTGCCAGCTGTGCTTTGCTGTTCCTTCGGCCTCCCTAGGCAAGCTTCAAGGAGGGAGAGGATGTTCGCGAACGCAATCAGCCCTGGACGTTATGGGTCAGACATGGTGATCGGATCTCACATTCGTATCCCACCCTCGAGCATGTACCTTTGCGAGATCTTGGTTACGGCACCAAACTGTAAACAAAAGTGGAGTCGGTCGCTGCATCAACATCAATTGGCAGGGCCGCAAGATGAAGGATCATGATGGCATGGGCCAAAGCCCGAGATGCGCGACTGACGGCTGATTCCCTAGACAATGTTCCCTACGCACTCCTCGTTGTGTTAACTGGTACTCCACGCACATACCTCCGTCCAGCGGACTGGGAAAAACCTGGTGTCCAACTAACCCGGGGGCCCCCACACAGAGGACTTGGCACCGATGCTGACACGAAACGATCAGGGTGTCCCCGTCATGAAGCCACGCGGACCCAGGTGCAGTGAAGAGGGGTAGCTACCGGCTAACCCCATCAGAACAAGTAAAGAGGGCCTATTCTCATCGAGAATAGGTTACCAGCCCTACGTGCTATCCGACTAGCGTCTACAAGGAAACTGAGGCCCTAATGGCCAAGTCTCAGTACTGAAGTGTACTGAGTCCCTAATCCTACAGTGGGCTTAAGAAGCAATAACAACAAGGTGTGTGTAACAAAGGGGATAATATAACCTAGTCCAGTACAACTTATAAAAGGGGCGAGGTTGCTGCAACCTCGCGCACTGGAGACTAACTAAAGAACTGGTTTCGTTACAATGACTATAATTATATCAAATGTATTATCAGATTGCAGAGCATTATCAGAATCCCCAGCTGACTGTGAATTCTACAAAATGTGTGTTGAGAGTCGGCGACCTTGTGAGGCGGACGGTTATGCACTGGGTTATGGGTTCAAATACTGCCAAAGGTTTGAGGAGCACAAACACTTGTTTACTGACCAGGTACATATGCTTTAATACACATTTTGACTTTATTCTTATACATTGACAGTAACGGAGTATGAGTAATAAAAAAGAGTCGTTTATTGCAGCGCACATGTGTATAGTATTACGATTTGAGAAGAGCATAAATAAATTGAATACAATTTATTTTCATTCGTCAAGATAAGCTGCTTAAAAACTCTCATCTTCAATTATTGGACTTTTATGCATTTGTATTAAATCGGAGAAAGATAAGAGGCATTATACAATCTATATATACTGTTGCCATTTTAATTTCAATATTCATCACATTTAAGCAACAATATTTGTTAGTGAGACCTGCCATGTTAGCTTACATGGACTGGCATCCCTTACGTGCTAAAATTAAACAGCGGGATTTATGATATTTTAGGGTAAAGTATGGATCAATGAAGTAAGAACATGTTTGAAACGTAAATTGCTTCCATATACATCTATGCCTGGAATAAGCTGTAAGAAACTGAGAAATGTTGCCTTCCAGGTATGAAAATGATACTTATAAATACACTTTACATGCTGTTAATGATTTAGTATTTGTTTTTATATTCAGAAATGGCACAGATTCATAATGTTATTTTCATTTTTATCGATCAGTTAGTTATATTGTATATTTTGTGAGCATATAAGTCATCTTAACACTTCAATTTTTTTCTTTTTCTTCAGTCACATTTCCCTTGTTATGTGGATTCAGGCTTCTGTGAAATAATATTGAACATTGACAATATAAAAGGTCTATTAAAAGTCTTTGACAAATCCGATTTCTTCAGCCTAGATGCATTGACTCAAGTAAGTTTATTCATAGTTTTGGCTAGATTTTGACAAGTTATAAGTAAAAAATCTTCATCCAAAAATTGTTCTCAAAATCACCTCTACATTCAAATCTTTAAATCTGGTGGCGGTAAAATTATTTCTTCATGATAATATCGTCAATTGAATCTAGAAATAAAACATAGTCAATATTCACACATCATAATATAGTTAGATTTAAGCATGTTAAATGATAAAGAAATTGTTCCGTATTTCAGATATTTGATACTTTGGGATATTGTGGATACAATGCACTGGAGAATTTCCTCGGTTTGGTCACAGAATGGTTTGGAGCTGAAAGTGACAACAACGTAACACCAGTAGATGGTAACTATACCTCGACGAGACTATTGTGTTGAAAGTTATCTTTTCAAAATGATTCCAGAGTGTGAACAGGAAGACTCATGTGCAATTAGCCTTTATTCGACTGATGTTCCATCTAATAGTTACTACTCCGAGCCGTGTTCATTTAGGCTACGAGTGGTTACTATTTTAGTTTATTGTGTAGTTATATTTTCTCCCACTGAACAATCTATGTACCTACCCATACACCTACCTATCTTGTAAAAAAAACAATGCCTTCAATCACTAAGTCATTGCGCAAATGCAAAGATGAAATTTGAAAAATGCTTTATATTCAAGTATACCATGTTTTCTGCCTGTAGATGCACGAGACGAGTGCACCACCTACGCCCAGGACGGGGACTGCCGCTTCTATGAGTGCCTGAGGAGTCGCTTTCCCTGTGGCCTCGAAGATGACCGCATCCAGGAATTTGAACTCCCTTCCTGTCTGGAGTTTTACACCTCTTATGATTCCTTTTCACATGAGGTAGATGTAGCAATATGGCTCATGACATTGGCGATATATGAAATATTTTTTTCTGTTTTTATTGATTAAGGATCAACATGGGACTCAAGTGTGCACATGTAGGCCTTGTTAAAAAAAAAATCGTTAGATTCATATATCTGATAATGGCATAGAAAACTAGATGATAAGATTATTCCATATCCGTATCTAGGTGCTTCTGTTAATCAGCAAACAAGCTTTTGAGACTGTTAACATATAGACAATTTATTTATTTGTTTAATTAAAAAAAAAAACTTTTTTGATTTTTTTTATTGCATATGTATATTTGAGAATGCCAAGAATAAAAATAACGATTCCTTTCCTACCAGATAATCATCCAATTTTTCTATGCCATATTTGAATTGAGCACAATGCAACCGGGAATTCCGAGTCCCATGACTCCCATCACAGAGCTTATCAATATCACTGAGGTCTTTTTAACATCCTATTCAGGGCAAGTCGTGGCTGAAGAGTTACCAGCGCTGCCTGATGGCGGCCCTGCTGCCGCTCTACCAGTCGCCGGGGCCGTCAACTGCTACAGCATCACGGCGGCGGTCGTTGCCTCCCGTGCTGCGTGTCTCCGTGACGCGGGGCTGTGTGCTGCCATCAAACACGACGCGCTCTTCATCGACCGCAGCATGGACGACCACGGGTACGTTGTGACAAGTGTGTCCGCTAAAAAATGTTGTTACAATGCCAGTTGTCATTGAGCTGTGTGTGGTGTGTAACGGTTTGGGTGTGTAGGGGTTATATTTCAGCCATGGAATGATAATTGTCAACGTGTGCGTTGATAGTGGGGGAAGATGCGTAACCAGTTGCTTTTATGTGTTCTATACCCGCAAAAGAGCTTGCCAGGGGTGCTTACAATAAATACATCATCATTATAACATTAAGAGCCCATATATGAGGGTGTCATTAATGCGTATATCTATTATAGCGTGTGACATTCAATTTCAATTCCTGGTGATTGATGAAACACAATGAAATGTATTAGTGACTTGTGATTTAGAAAAAAATATCGGGGACTGCATTTTCATCAAGGCTATATACGCCCCCCCTTTACATCACATCCTCTGACCCCCGTTTTGTGTTACAGCTACCCCCTGATCACGCGGCGTCGCGGGGTGCGCCTGCCTCTGTCGGACGTCATGCACTACACTGACGTCACCTACTACGAACGTCTCCAGGTCAGTACAGAGCTTGTCCAGTGTCTGTTGACGATAACCTACGTACTGCACGGGGTGTGAAGCTTAGATCTTTCTTGAATGAATTGCTGGAACAATTATATAATTCACTGCCAAATATATTCATACATCTGCTAAGTAATGAGGCTTTAGAGTGTGATTCGGTTAAAATGAAATCAGGGCACTATATATCATAAGATGGATACGATTGATAGTATTCATGCATCTACTGCAGTTATCCTGCAATAATGATAATAGATGGTAGGCTGGCAGGTTCATATCAATTGTTAAATGACTATAAAATTGACATATGAATTGTTATAAGACTATGCACTCCCCGCAGGCTCTGCGCTACCAGGTGGGTGCGGTGGCTGGCGACTGCTCCGGGGGCGGAGGGCTGTACAAGATGGTGTACAGCGACAAGCACAACCTCAACGTCAAGATAGAACTGTGAACACCCGCACCGCATGCACTCACTGGATACTATACAGTGCTGACTATTTCAATGAATGAAGCACCAAATTTTATGTACACGATTTCTGTTACATGTATAAGATAAACTCAAGGTATATTGTAAAACATTTGTTGCAATACACCTTTAACGGACATATTATGATCATATTGCTCTCTTCAATTGATATAAATTCTTGACAAATCTGATAGATGTATGAAACAGAGATCATTATCAGGTTTATGTGCGCTATGTGTATTGTATCTAGCTCAGTAAATCTATTTAATTTGGATTTGCTTAAACATATAAGTTGTATTGTATTTTGAAATTACAACAGGCCTACTATATTCATGTATTTGAATTTATAATGTTCATAGGCTTTGTATACTTATTTGAATTAGATGGTATTTACAGATGTTTTTACAGATTTTATGCATATATATTCTTATTATTGCAACAATGTATTTATGAACTATTATGCTGTTTTAATTCTATTCTATTCTTCTATCTCGCGCCTTTTTAATACCATTAAAGCACTTTTCTACCAATAACTATTTTAATTATTACGGTTCTATTGTATTTACAATGATTTCATGTAGTTTTTATTCATTAATAAATGTATTCTATTTTGTCATTTAAAAACGAACTTTATCGTTTATTAGGAAATATGAACTACATGACAAAATCCTCATTACATACTTAATATATCCTATATATTAATACGCTAATTTTTTGACTTTGTTCGGCTATCTCCTCTTTAACCTGACTAGCTGAACGCCATCTAACTACAGGAGATCGTTCATGGTACTGTGTAGTTTTGCACGAATATGTTTTTCATCGTCAAGATGGCCCTGATGGTTGTTAATTAGCGGTTTTATAAAAAAAAATAGCAGACAGCGGCAGCCATGACAGCGTCATGTGGAGTAGTGTGATGTCATAAAGACGCCAAAGGCCTCACATGGGTTCAAATACTAGGGATTACCAACACTTTGCCAATAGGGCTATTTGTACATTAGAACCTTCAATCTATACCACCTCTATAAATACACCGCCTTTATTATAAGATGATTTATAACATTCCCAAGTCTTCAATAA
>JAGTTF010001330.1:0-23720 GCA_019095985.1 Streblospio benedicti | reverse complement strand
GAATTTTTATACTTTTTTAAAATGTATTATTGTAGAAAAATTTTCCCACAAATTTTTTTGAACCTTTTTTATTCACAAAACAAAAAGAAACCCCCCATTTTTATATTTAAGCTTTTTAGAAAAAATTTTTTTCCCATTTTTAAAGGGGTTGAACCTTCTTTCATCCAGATTTATCCCAATTCCCAAACACTTGGGGTATTGATGACTCCGAAAGGGTTTTTTTGATCTTAAAAATGTTTTAGAATCTTTATTTAAAAACTGTTTTGCCAAAAAACTTTACTAATTCGGTATTACTTATATTTAGGACAAAAAGAGTATCTTAAGCTAAATTCAATTATTATAAAAATACAAACATTTTATATACAAATCACGTTTAACAGAAAAATTAATTTGAGTCATAATGTTCTCATACATAGTCCTGTTATTCTGCATTTTCATCCTGCCTCCTGTAAACAACTGTACTTGTTTATAATACACTATACAGTAAATGCGGAATATTACAGTTTAGCACTAACATGTTTATACAATGGAGACAAAATACTAAAACAAATCACCATCTTAATTTAATTAAACAGTAACTCATGCATCAAAGAAAATTCTATAATCCTCTAAAATATACTCCGATGTGTCTACACTATAGCGACCTTATGTACAAGCTACACCCTACACCAGGTTCAGGTACTTTTATCATTTGCTATCAGCAACACAAGTTTGTGAATGGGCCTCTGTAATGAGTCTTGGTTTTGTGTCTTTAGTTTAACACTCCTTACAATGCCCTTGCTATCAGCTTGCGTCTCCAATACACGCCCCATGGACCATTCATTTCTTGGAACGTTCTCTTCTTTAATCAAAACGAGATCTCCTACTTGCACATTGTATTCTATCTTGTTCCATTTCTGCCGGTGCTGAAGTGATGCTAAGAATTCTTTTTTCCATCTTCTCCAAAACTCATCCGCTAGTATCTGAACCCGCCTCCATTGTCGACGTGCATACACGTCATTCGATTCAAAATTGCCTGGCGGAGGAGCAATGCTAGTCTTCTGTGTGAGCAGATGATTGGGAGTTAATGGCTCGAGTTCCAAGTCTTCACTTACACTCGTTAATGGCCTCGAATTCACTACACTTTCAACTTCACACAGTAATGTTCTCAGTGATTCATCATCCAGTCTTTCTCCGTGTTCAAGCAGCAATGGGGCCAGGGCTTTTCTGACTGACCTTATCATCCTTTCCCAAACCCCACCCATGTGGCTGGCACTTGGTGGATTGAAATGCCACTGTACCTTGTGCTTCAAAAGAAATTCCTCAACACGTTGTTCGTCCATCTCCTGTAGACAATCTCTTAGCTCTCTCTCTGCTCCATGGAAATTTGTTCCGTTATCACAGCGGATCATCTGAACTACTCCTCGTCTACTCATGAATCGCCTGAGTGCATTTATGAATGAATCTGTACTGAGTGAATTGACAGTTTCTATATGAACAGCCCTACTGGTGAGGCATGTAAATAGTACTCCATATCGCTTCATGCTCTTTCTTCCTTCCTTTATAGTATAGGGACCAAACAGGTCAACACCAACCTGACTGAAAGGAGGAGATGGATTCACCCTATCTGGCGGTAGGTCAGCCATTTTCTGAGTGAGGCAAGGCCGCCATAGCTTCCTGCAGACGAAGCAAGCATGCAGCACTCTCCTCACTGCAGAATTACCATTTATGACCCAAAATCTCTCTCTTACAGCACTAAGGACGTGGCTGCGACCTGAGTGTTTTAGATTGTTATGCTGGTCTCTAATCACAAGATCAGTAATATGACCTTTCTTTGGGAGCAACATAGGGTGCTTTGTTTCATAGTTCAAGCTTGAATTCCTAAGTCTACCTCCTACTCTTAACACACCATTTTTGTCCATAAATGGGTCTAGTTTGTAAATGGCACTCTTTGAGGCAACAGGATGTTCACCATTTTGCAGTATGTTCATCTCATCCCCAAACTCTTGCCACTGCACAAATTTTACCAGCACTCTTTCAGCTTCTTCTAATTCTGTTACACTGTAGGAACCTTTACGTGTGTCCTTTGCCTGAAGAAACTGAATGAATCTTCTATACAGTGCAACTGCCTTCTTCAGTTTATGCCATGAAGAATAATGGTGTATCAGCTGTCTTACTGATTCTATTCCATCGTTGCATTTTGTAGATACAACATGGACACATTCATCTTCTAAGTTTTCTATGTTACTAAACTGTTCCGGCTGTTGGGCCCATGTTATTTCATCAGCTCTGAGGAAGGTAGGTCCATTGTACCACAGATCACTTGATACTATCTTTCTAGCAGTAATTCCTCTAGAAGCAATATCTGCTGGATTTTCGGATGTTGAGACATACTTCCATTGCTTGGGAGATGTAAAATCTCTAATTTGCTTGACTCTATTTGCGACGAAGACAGGGAATCTACCCTTTTCACTGTGTATGTAATATAAGACTGTTGAAGAATCTGTGTAATACACAACATGATCGATATCTGCATCAAGCTCACGTATTAAATTCTGGGTTATCTTAACAGATACAGCGGCAGCCACCAGTTCTAGTTTTGGAATCGTAGTCATTTTGAGCGGTGCTAAGCGCGATTTTCCCATTAATAACTTCACATGAATTTGACCATTTTCATCAACAACACGGATGTACACGCAAATACCATAACCGACGCAGCTGGCATCTGAAAATGCATGTAATTGGCTGGATACCACTTTGCCAAAGTCTACTGGTTTAATGCATCGGTCAACCTTGACTTGTTGAATGAGCTTCAGGTCTTCCATCCATTTTATCCATGTTCCTTTCAGCTCTTCTGGGATGTCATCATCCCAGGATAAGTCATTGGTTTGGCATGCATCTCTCAATATTTTCTTTGCAATAAGAATGACAGGTGAAACAAACCCAATGGGTCATATAACACAGATTGTTGAGAGCAGTCCTCTTCTGGTTAAAGGCCTTTCTTCTAGAGCTACAGTGTAACCAAATGTGTCAGATTCAATTCTCCATTGTAAACCAAGCGCTCGTTGTACAGTGGAATTGTCATAGTCTAGCTCACACGACTTCACCTCCTTTGACCAGTCATCCTTTGGAATAGACATCATCACCTCTTTACTGTTGCTGGTAAATTTGGTCAATTTGAAGCCATGTCTTGCCAGTGCCTGTGTTACTTTTAATATGGTCTCTTTGCAACGTTTTCATCTGATACTGATTTGAGGCAGTCATCCACGTAAAAGTTACGGCGGATCGTATAGGCTATGTCTACATTGAATATTTCTCTTCAGCCTCACGTGCAGCTGTCTGAATAGCAAAATTTGCTATACTAGGGAGATGAAAATGGCCCCAAATATGTGGACTGCCATGCAGAATTCTTCAGGTGGCTGCCCAAATTCCCATTTGGCCACCAGAAGAATCTCAACAGATCATGCTGTTCTGATGGCACTTTTTATTTGGTAAAACATGGCTTTATATCTGCCATATTGCCACTTTTCATTCCCAATGCCACGTTTTCTATCCCTGAAGCTACAAAGATAAACCCTGATACTTTGTTACAGCTTCTGATCAAACCATTTTTTGCTGTAGATGTCTGTTTAACTCCTACACTGCCCTATCTTCCAACCATAGCAACTGTAACACAGATGCTTGTATAAGAACTCTCTCGATCTTCCATGCTTTTTGGCTATGAAGTCAGCACAATTATCTAAATCGTGGGCCTGATTACATAAGACACAACTTTCTCTATTCTCTATGCTTCCTTTACCATCTAATTGTACAGCAAAGGTCTTGGTTTTAAAAAAGACCAGATACTTGTGGTTTATTGGTGAATGTCTCATTTAAAGCTGCTTTGCCAAAAAACTGGATCATCTGCGGCCTCTACTGCTGACCATAAGAATTCTACAATGTGCTTGAATTCAGCATCTATTCCTTTCTTTCTCAACATTACAACATGTTCACGCCATTTACCTTGCAACTGTACTGGTATCTTTTTCAAAATAGCCTGCATGTTAGGACTGTGATTTAAAACACTCATATGGGCAACATTTTTCATAGCATGAGAACATTTGGTCAGATAAACTACAAATTTTTTCAGATTGTCACTGTCATCTGGCTTAATACTAGGCCATGTTTGGACTTTGCCTACGAAGGCGGTTGCTACCTTATAGGGATCACCATATTCTTTTTTTAGAATGCGCCTCGCCTCATTATACCCATCGCTAGCATCCATATAGAGACAGCCACCTACAAGATCCTTTGCTGTCCCTGTCAACTGCTGATCAAGATAATACAACTTATCAGCATCGTTCTTTAAATGTGGTGCAATTCTCGAATCAAAGGCCATTGCAAATGTCATATATTCCATAGGATCGCCATTAAACTTTGGTACTTCTGGTTGTGGTAACATCATGGCTGTTGCCATTTGTTGCTGAGCTTTGAACCATAGATTATCCTCATCAACTGGCATATTGAACGTGAAAGTACCTTGATGTGCCTCACCTGGCCTGGTTTTACTCAGAGATGGACTAAAGGCTTCAGCTTGAGCATTTATTGAACTGGTTAAAGGTTCAATAACACTGTTGTGTGCCGGTGAATTATGAGCAGATTTCTTTACACCCTAAATCTATTCGATCTGTGTCTACAACCAGATCTGCGAATATCTTTTCCCTTGCTTGAGCCTTTGCTATTTTTATATCCAATTCTAGGGCAGATTGTTTATTTCTCTCTTGAACTTCTGTTCCCTTTTTAGATTGGCCTTTTCTATGAGCAATTCAGCAAGATTAGTCTTTTCTTTCAAATGTATCGATCTGGCTGACTCGATGGAGTAGAATGATTTACTTGACTTACTTGATTTACTTGAGCCTTTAGAACCATGTGTCTTACTTGACGATATGGAGCTATTGTCTAGGGCCTGTGATAGCTGATCTTCCATTTGATGGATCCATCCAACAATCTCCTTGTTAAAGGCCATGATTGAGATTTGCTTCTCCTCAAAACGTTTGGTCTCTTTATCCTCATCATCCTCTGATACAATCTCTGCTAAATGTTCATTAAAACACTTTCCATAAGTATCACATAGATCATGAAAGTCAGCAATACCTCTTTTCACTAAATGTAGGTTTTCAGAATCGTTTATCAACTTTGACAATTCGTTCCTCTTTTTTGTTACGGCAGCAAGGGCTGCTGTCTGCTTGTTTTTCAGGCTTCTTAGAGACTCCAATTTGGCTTTCTTAATTGTTAAACTTTCTACCTTAATGTCACCTTTATCCGATTTACCATCTGTGAGTGCTTTACTTTGTCCAGGAAATTCACTATCCACTAGGATGTCTGTTGCAGCGTTACTATCCTGTGACAAGACCTGTCCTCCGGTTGCCATGATTGTGTTATTCTATTTAGTACTCGAGAGAGAGTATTGGTTCATAATCCCTAATAGTGGCCATAGTAAACAACAAGTCTATCAAGGTGTGTAACTGGGAAATCACCTAGTCCAGTGCAACTTACTACAGGGGTTGTTTATACTCTGCGGTCATTCTACAATGAACCCGCGCACTGGAGACCCTAACAACATTTGTTACAAACCCCCAGATTCCATGTGGATGGAACAAAAATCTGCTTTTTAGAGAGTGAGACATATAAGCATTTATAGAAACAATAAACCATATCCAAATATCCTATAAAGCCTATTTTGTATCACCTGTTTGACAATATTTTATTTTGTAGATAAAATCATCTTCAAGTGTTTCCTCATTGTTCAATTTAAGTTTTCTTCATTGTAACATGTATGAGAGCGACACTCCTTTTATATCTAATCCTGGACTGCCATGCAATAATTCTTCAGGTGGCTGATTCAAAATTCCCATTTGGCCACCAGAAGAATCTCAACAGATCATGCTGTTCTGATGGCACTTTTATTTGGTAAAAACATGGCTTCTATATCTGCCAAAATGCCACGTTTTTCTTTCCCTTGCACCTACAGAGCACACCGATCAAAGAGTTCACATCTGGACCTTGTGTCTGTCATTTAGAGATAAACCCTGATACTTTGCGCTTACAATCGAAGACGACTCTTATCTTCTCAGGTTTTTGGGGGTGATACACCCCATGATTTATACCATGTCTGCTTCCTCGTGTGCATGTGCTCCTTGATACCCTATAAAGCATAACCTTTGGCCATTAACAACCATAGCAACTGTAACACAGATGCTTGTATCTTAAGAACTCTCCGGCTCTTCCATGCTTTTGGCTATGAAGTCAGCACAATTATCTAAATCGTGGGCCTGATTACATAAGACACAACTTTCTCTACTCTATGCTTCCTTTACCATCTAATTGTACAGCAAAGGTCTTGGTTTTAAAAAGACCAGATACTTGTGGTTTATTGGTGAATGTCTCATTTAAAGCTGCTTTGCCAAAAACTGGATCATCTGCGGCCTCTACTGCTGACCATAAGAATTCTACAATGTGCTTGAATTCAGCATCTACTCCTTTCTTTCTCAACATTACAACATGTTCACGCCATTTACCTTGCAACTGTATTGGTATCTTTTTCAAAATAGCCTGCATGTTAGGACTGTGATTTAAAACACTCATATGGGCAACATTTTTCATAGCATGAGAACATTTGGTCAGATAAACTACAAATTTTTTCAGATTGTCACTGTCATCTGGCTTAATACTAGGCCATGTTTGGACTTTGCCTACGAAGGTGGTTGCTACCTTATAGGGATCACCATATTCTTTTTTTAGAATGCGCCTCGCCTCTTTATACCCATCGCTAGCATCCATATAGAGACAGCCACCTACAAGATCCTTTGCTGTCCCTGTCAACTGCTGATCAAGATAATACAACTTATCAGCATCGTTCTTTAAATGTGGTGCAATTCTCGAATCAAAGGCCATTGCAAAAGTCATATATTCCATAGGATCGCCATTAAACTTTGGTACTTCTGGTTGTGGTAACATCATGGCTGTTGCCATTTGTTGCTGAGCTTTGAACCATAGATTATCCTCATCAACTGGCATATTGAACGTGAAAGTACCTTGATGTGCCTCACCTGGCCTGGTTTTACTCAGAGATGGACTAAAGGCTTCAGCTTGAGCATTTATTGAACTGGTTAAAGGTTCAATAACACTGTTGTGTGCCGGTGAATTATGAGCAGATTCTTTACACCCTAAATCTATTCCATCTGTGTCTGCAACCAGATCTGCGAATATCTTTTCCCTTGCTTGAGCCTTTGCTATTTTTATATCCAATTCTAAGGCAGATTGCTTTTCTCTTAATTTCTGTTCCTCTTGAATTAACTTCTGTTCCCTTTTTAGATTGGCCTTTTCTATGAGCAATTCAGCAAGCTTAGTCTTTTCTTTCAAATGTATCGATCTGGCTGACTCGATGGAGTAGAATGATTTACTTGACTTACTTGATTTACTTGAGCCTTTAGAACCATGTGTCTTACTTGACGATATGGAGCTATTGTCTAGGGCCTGTGATAGCTGATCATCATCAGGGACACTTGTGCCTCGCGGCGACACTCCCCCAGGGCTCACCCCCTTTTCAGGCGGGGCCCTGGCTGCGCTGCAGACGTTCCTCAGCTAGACTACTCCTCGTTGTGTTTCCTAAGACTACACGTGCACCACGTACCAGGACTGACGTCCGTGTCCGTAGGTAGTGGTGGTGTATCACCCGGGTTTCACGAGAGGCCTCCCAACGGGGAGGACTTCGCACCGGTGCTGACACGCTGTACTACGGGCGTCCCCTGCGTACAACCACGGCAGACCAAGTCCACGACGGTGAGGGAGGAAGGCCATCGGCCAGCCTCGATAAGTAACAAGTAAAGAGGGCCTACTCCTTTTCAGGTAGTAGGTTGCCAGCCCTACGTGCTGCTGTATCAGCGTCTAAGAGAGAACTGCCGCTAATCGGCTTACAACAGTATTCGGGAGTGAATACTGTTTCATAATCCCTAATAGTGGCCATAGTAAACAACAACTCTATCAAGGTGTGTGTAACTGGGGGAAATCACCTAGTCCAGTGCAACTTACTACAGGGGTTGTTTATACTCTGCGGTCATTCTACAATGAACCCGCGCACTGGAGACCCTAACAACATTTGTTACACACTCCCCCAGATTCCATGTGGATGGAACACTCTGCTTTTTAGAGAGTGAGACATTCGCATGGAAACTCCCCAAACCATATCCAAATATCCTAAGCACAGGTGGCTCCTGATCGTCAGCGGTTTCCTACTTCGTGGAGTGCGCGCCTGCCTGCCGGACGTCAGCGACAGGCCGGTGCGACCGCTATGCAGGTAAGTCTGCCAGCGGACGCTCCACCCTTCCTGCCGTGAGAGGTCCGCCGAAGAACTCGTCTCCCTGGAAGTGGTGCCTCACCAGGTAAGCCTGAAACATATAAACAAAAACATGCAAACACCCCACCGCTCTCCCCCAAAGTCCAACCGCATTCATACCAGTGATGCGACGGCCCACTTCTGTCATGTCGCTGTGCGCGACGGCCGCTCGCTACAACACTTTATCTCATTCACACACTTTGCCGCGGGGAGCGGCAGGGCACACAAACACTCACAACATTCATCCTGTGCGACGAAGGGGAATCTGAGGGACACTATCGCGTTCTACGAGTACAGAGCGACCGTGTAGAGTCAAATTAGAACGCGATGGGATAGGCCACTAACTCGTATTACTCTTGGACTGACAAGTCCGGGGCTTCTACAAAACTTTGCGTAGGCAACAACGCGATTCTGTGAGAGTAACACGATCCTTAAAGTGTGACGCCGCGTCCCGCGTCACGGGGGGCGATCGACTTATTCAGCCGACCGCTCTCCACACCAGCTACGCGATCCACCCCGTCGGGCTCGCTGAGTAACTGGAGGGCATGATGATCCATCTTCCAGGATCACCCTTGCGGGCGCACTCCTCCCGCGACTGGCCCTTCTTGCTGGTACCGTCTCCTTGCGGAGAAAGCCCTTTGCTGCGGGGACGGCGTCGCCTACTTCAGGAGTCACTTCCGAACTGACGAACGCTAGAGCTGTCGTCCTGCTGAGCCTGGGTTGAGAGTCGTCTAGGAGGCACTCTGGAGTCGCCTCGTCGACGGTCTCGTTCTGCTACTGCGGTGAGCCCAGCACTGGACTCACGTATCCTGGCGGGTGTGAACGCGATCCGGGGAGGCTCTAAGTCGCCGGTCCACTGGACACAGATGCCGCCGCCTCTGTGGTTGTCGCTGCTGCAGTCGCTGTTGTCACCGCGTCGGCTCCTGACAGTGGGATAGGACACGCCTAACCTGCTGCTCCTGACCGACGGCGTGACACCGCGGCTTCACGGTCGCTGCTGCGTTCAACATCTCTTCGAGAGCACTTTTCAGTGCCCTTCCTCGAACTTCCGGGGGTTGATGACCAACTCTCCTCGTGGATCAGTCATATGCAGCCGGTACCGACACTACGTAGGGAGACCGCGAGCTCTCGCACGTTGTCTGCATACCAGGCTACATGCTTAGGCATGGCGTTCACGCCATTCCTCCTTCCTTGTTCACAAACACGCACTGTCATCATGCGATGATCCTTCGACAGCCGCGCCGCGCTCCATCCTAAGGGTGACACTGTCAGCCTTGTCCTTTGTCGCGCGCGCCGGATCCTTGTCGTGGTCTGCAATCAACAAAGTTCATCTACTTCCCGTGACGGTGCTGCCGCACACGTCCGCTTTCCCTGGGGGGTCTTAAGCCCACCGGTACTTGTCCTTTGGCTCTTTCCACCACGGCCGCGGCCCGAACTACGAGAGTCGGAAAGGTCGCGCTTCCAGCCGGGTGGAGGGGGCCCGCCCTCGATGCTCGGAGGCAACTGCCTCATCTTCCTCTTGGCAGCGGGACTGGTCGCGGCACTCGTGCTACCCGAAGGTGTTGCCGAGGCCCACTGACTGTCGCTGGAACATCTCCTGTGTGACTGAGCGAAGGTCATTCGCGTCGAACTGGAGCCAGGTTCGCTCCGACTTCTGCCGCCTTCGCTGACATCCACTCGCGCTATCCGCGTCTCGTTGGAAGTCGCTCCACGCCTGTCGCACCTTTGCAACATGATCATCGATCAAGTGCTTCGCTGCATCGGAACTGCAGAAACATCATTCTGTGACGCCGTGGTCCTGAGGTCTCCACTGGCGCCTTGCTACAACATGGGACCGGAAAACACCTGCCTGCTTTCAGATGAAAGTGGCACCAGTGCTCCCTTGCCCGCTCGAAACGACTCTTCAAGCCATGCTCTTACAACATGACTGAATGAGGGGAACAAAGAAGAACGAGATTCATCGTGCTGGCATCTGTGACCTCGCGATGCAGCAATCCGCTATCCTTGCTATGTAACGCCTGCGGCTGTGCAGGACGTTCTCCGGTTGGTGTAGAGCTTCCCACGGCTCACAACCGGGACGGGGCAACGCATCCCAGCTCCCATCCAGATGGCGTACAGAGACTGTATCCCTGGGTACCCTAGGTGGCATGATCGCTGGGCAGCTGTGAAACTGGGACCATGACGTCCGACCACAGCACTGGAAACCTGGTGTGTCCACCCTTGGTTACCACCGCTGCTACCCCTCTCCATCAATCCTCGTGTGGGCGGTCCGAGATGTGAGTATCACGTGAACCCTGTCCCTTCCACTCTGGCTGCTCCGACAGAATCTCCCCATGTACACCACGCCCTGGGTGTCTGGATCACCGAAGAACCGCGGCACCTCACCCACCGTGGGCTATTGGTGTGCAGCGGCGTCGCGCCTGCGATCCGCCCAACTGCCTTCAACTGCCGTCGTTCGTCGTGTGTCCTCCTCTTCATTGCATGAGTCCTCTGATTCGCCGGTCGCTGAACCGTCGCCCCCGACTGATCCCTTCTCAGCCGGCGACGAGACCGCATCATCATCATCCGTGAGGCCGGGTGCCTGAGAGCTAGCTTCTCCAGCCGCGCCTCCAGCAACCCCGTCCTCCGCATCGGTGACCAGGGAGGGCGTCAGCCCGTTCCCCCGATCTCTGAACTCTTCCATCCGGGGGACAGCCGTCGGCGTGGAACCCACGTCTGCCCCACTGCTCCCCGCGCTATCGCCCTCGTCCGATCCTTTGCAGGAATCAGACGACGAAGACGACGACGAGGTCTCCTCCGTGGGTTCGAGGGTTTGAGAACTGACTTGTTCAGACAAGTTCTCTTCCCCCCCTACTACCAAATCCATGCTCTCCTGGGACGCCTCTTTCGCAACCTGTAAGTGCGAAATCGCATCCCCTGCTTCAGATACCAGGGAGGGCTGGTGCCCGTCCCCCTGGTCTCCTACTATCTCAGAAGAGACGGCCGGCATTGCTGCCAAACCCCCTCATCACCTACGGGGGCTGTATCGGCCATGACGGCTCCTACAGGCCCATATCCTCTTGTCCAAAACTAAACTGCAAAAAGAATCAGCTACAGGTGGTATCCATCGCCAAAAATCGCCAACAACTGAAAGTAAACTACACACCAGTAAAATACGTCTACTGCGATTCAACGTCTAAACCAGTGTGATCCAAAAGTAGTACTTCAGTCGCCCCAAAGCAAAGTCCATCCAATCCATCCATCCAATCACCAGCCAGCATCCGATATTTTGACCCTTGCCCTCTACAGCATACCCGCCATCACGTGGCGCCTTGTTGACATAATCCAGTGCGATCGCCTAACCGGCGACAGGTATGTCGCACAGTGCGACGATTTCTCTTTGTCCACATGGTGAAAGACTTCTGTTCGGTTAGCCGCGGCAGGCCGCCCACTGCGACCTTTAGCATGCGACCAACACCTGGGGTTTCCACTGCTTGTTGAGCCGCCGCAGGCCGCCTACTGTGACCTTTAGCATGCGACCAACTCCTGGGGTTCCTCATGAAGCAGCGTTAAGCATATTGCAGCCGTCGCCCACTTCCACTGGTTGTCACGTACTGTAATTGACCTCTCGCACTCTTTTCACTCCACGACTCTCCTCTTTAGCGGTATGTCCGCTTACTCGCGCAAGGCTTTCAGCTCAACCCCACGGTGCCCATGGCCAGAGCTATGTCGCCATCCTCCGCCAACCAACAAGGACTCAATGCGTTCGTAGGTGACCAGTGCAACGAATTTTCATCGTCCACGGCCCACATCATCCTCATCCACGGTGTCCGTGACCCAAACTGCAATTCCGATGCAACTCACTGAATCAAAAAGGCTTGATTCTCATTACACCGACACTACAGCAGGGCTGTTCACGCCCACCTCCGACTCATCTGAACCAACTTCCCGCAGTTTCCTATCTGTGGTGACAGAATAAACAACCGCCCTGACCGGTCATCGCTTCGCCACTAGATCGTCGCATTCGGTCTCGTTCCCATCGAGCCGACTGGGCCACTGTGATTAAACCCTTCCACGTCGCACTTTGTTGTCCTTGCGACAAGCACTAACGCTTCCCTGTGACTGCTTCGCACCCCCAGTCACTGATCCTCTCGCGATTATTTGGCAATAATCACCGCTCCCCTTCCGCAGCTTAGCGCTGGCGCTCCACTTCCACTCTCCCCCAAGTTTCATAACAAAACCCACGGCATAGGAAGAGAACGAACTGGACATCGCTGAATTGTTCCACTCCATCATGAAACTTCCATCAAGTATACGGGGAGTAGCGCCATAAAACTGGCCACTTGCTCCCAAATCCTCCTGTTTAATCAGTCGCACTCCAGTACTCTGTGAATCTCACCCTGCGACGTGTGAGCAAATCCGCAGAGTGCGAAATGTCTTTCCTCTCCTGTTACAGTCGCGCCTCGCCCCAGTTGCAAAACCGGTTTGAGACGATTGACATTCTCCTATTGTTCCAACATCGGTTTGTGGCCTCCGACTTCCTTGGCGTGGGCAGGCTCCTTGAAAATCCATCTCTTGGCCACATACATGATTATTGCCGACAGCAATAACCTGATGCACGGGCCTACGGATCTATCTGCAACTTTTCCCGCTCGAGAGGGACGAAAACGTCATCATTATGGGTTCTCTCCTCCATGAAAGGCAGCACTGCGCACTGCTCTGTTGTCACGCCCATACATCAAATCAGTTGGTAAGAGGGGATCCTCGCATTGACTATACTTCAGTCGCTGCGACGGAAATCCTGTGCTCGCGTTGGGAGAGTCGCACTGTACACCTTAAAAGCTTACATCAGCAACTCGGGTCGCGCTGTTCGCTTGAAAGGCTTACGTCAGCAACTCGGGTCGCGCTGTTCGCCTCAAAGGCTTACGTCAGCAACTCGTCCCAATTCTCCTTGTCGTGAACATCCAGCGCTTCCAATATGGCTTTTCTTTGTCCTATTTTACTGCTCCTTTCCACCATTACGTTGCTCAACCGAGCATACGCGGTGGTTCTCGCTTTGTAGATCTTTCGCGCTTTACACAGTTCCAGCGTGAGCTGGTTGTTAAGCGTAACTCCCTGGTCGCTGTGCAGTCTCCTTATCACCCCGTGGCACGCGATGTACTCCCGAAAGAGCACATCTAAGGTAACGCATACATCTCCGTGTGCACCAGCTAAATCCCTTCTTAAGGAAGTAGTCTTGTATCATGTAGACACATTGTATCAGGTTCCCGGCCAAGCGAAACGGCGACGTAGAGTCCCATAGGCACGTTCGTAGCCCAAGTGCGTAGCACTGTGAACATGAACACAACGCCATATGCTCTCGCGCCGTGCGACCGGCTCCAGACAGAATTGTACACGTTCCACCGGGCGGCCTGTTGCACCGATTACTCGATCCGTGGTCCAGACTCCGTTTTCCGCTTCACGTGGACTGCTCCAACAGCGACGACATGCCTGAACTTCAGGACATTGCTTCTTCATCTCCTCCTCATCGATCACCTCGCTCCATCGTCCTTTCCATACTGCGACACGTCGCACAAACTGGTCGTGCGGCAGTGCCTCGCACTAGTCTGGATATCTGAATCCAGCGGGCACCCGCACACATCGTTGTTCCAGCCTGGGCGGTGGATTGCGAATCTCGCATGCCCCACACCCCCTCAGACTCTTCATTGGCACCACTTTCATTGGAAGATTCGCCCTCTGCTAACCACCTGGAACGGTGAACTGCAACTCGCCCATGCGCGACAAACACGAATGTTCTGCGCGACGTCCAATACGTTCGACTGGGCATTGTTCCCATTCCTCTCCGTCTTCTTCGTCTGAGTCCACACCGCGCGCAGCAATTCCCACCTCAACTCCGGGCTGAGAATGGTAATTGCTTCGGATGCGCCCTCGTCGGAGTCATCAGAATCCTCGTTCCTGCAGCTCTCCAACTTCCTTCCGAGAAACACTCCATCTGGACGACCACCCCGCCACACGTGGCGAAGAAATCCACGCCGAGGAAGAGAGCCAACTCCCCCCAGCCATCTTCCCACAAATATGTCTCCCCGACCGCAAAACCCGTCAAAGCCTCATTCTCGACCTCTCAACGTCCTTTCGTCTCCACGAAGCCAGTGAGCGTGAGGTTCTCGGTCGGTAGAGGGGACAGTTGTCCCTCCGCTTCTGTTCCTCACAATCCTTCTCGCGTTTCCGCGACGAGCCGTCAGCTCCTGCTTGCGACTTCCCCAGAACGTGATGCATCTCCCTATCTGGAACGGGGTATTAGAGAAGGGCAACTGCTCTATATACCACTTGATCTTCTTGAAAGCCCATTGCTGACTCTCAGTCCACTTAAAGTCACACTTTCCTTCCGCGAGCGCCGATAATCCTGAAGCACTTGGGGCCGTCCAAGGCACCCAAGCATCCCTCACCTCGCGGTCGAGGATAAACATCTTTCGCCGTCACTTCGTCCAGTCCTAGGAAATCGCCGCAGAACCGAAGTTCTCCCGACTTTTCCTGAC
This sequence comes from Streblospio benedicti, assembly GCA_019095985.1. Lineage (NCBI taxonomy): Eukaryota > Metazoa > Annelida > Polychaeta > Spionida > Spionidae > Streblospio > Streblospio benedicti. Next base: position 8,852 of record JAGTTF010001330.1, on the reverse strand, counting down.
TAACCCCATTGCTGCGCCCCAAGGCGACTTGGAGGGACGGGTCACTCCGCTTGCTGTCATCCTCCTCCGCTCAGCATACACGTACTCTCGCTTCCATGGAGCGGCGAGAGTAATTTCTCCTTATCGGCTTGACATCCCCTTGGTCGAATTTAGGAGAGATCAACTCCGTGAAACCTGGACTTCGTCCGGGCTCACGAAGATATCTTCCTACTTCCATCCCCAGGGCCTCCAACTTGGAAACCTCGTCTGGCGTCAACTCTCCTTCAGCCGGAAACATACAGCAAAGAGGCTCCGATACATGCATCGGACCTCTCACTTGAGTGGGCTCAGTTGGCGACCCAGCCGGAACCAATTCCTCCGTGAAGTATTTCTTACAGCCTCCCCTGCGCATGGGCGGCTAGTCAGCCTTTCCTTCCGGTTTCAGTTGTCGACTGGTCCACTCCATTCCGTGCCTGGTGTCCATGGTATGGTATTCGCTACCTGCCATAACCCCAGTACAGGAGGTCTCTCACCTCCGTCCGAAGTCTGGTTGACGTCATCCAGACGACTTTCATCCTCAGCTGAGGGTCCTGCGATCTTGGCCACAATCATCCCTTTCGGGATGATCTAAACGTCGTAATCTGGTCCTCCAGGGTGAGGGGCAGAGATCCATCTCTGATCACCTCCTCCGTCTCCTTGACCGCTACCGAGCACCGTCAATGCTGCACTCGAAACCCCTCGACGTCCTGTCGTCTCCACGGAGCCAGTGAGTCATGAGGTTCCCCCGGTAGAGGGGACAGTTGTCCAGTGATGGCACTACCCAGCACTCCGTCAGGATTGACGGGGCCCCCTAGCACCTCCTTCCCCCCCCGGATTGCGATCCGGATGCGACATCTGACGAGCTGTACTCCCTTGCGGGCGCACACGCTCCGCCCTGGTGAGTCGCACCAGTCCGCCGCTGTGCACTGCTAAAACTTGACCGTACAAGATACTGCGAGCTTCTCCTATGTGCACCGCCTTGGTGGCACATTCGATGTTCACCGCACATTGCGTCTACCGCTTCCTTGACTTCAGCAATTCACCGCCTGCTCCGGAGAGCTCCTCATAGGCGGGCTGCACCGCATGTAGATCGCTCTGTAGCTCCTCGGGTACCTTGTCGGCCCATAAACTGAAAGTCGCCCCCGTTTCAATACAGGCCAGCGGTTTCCCGCCCTGCACACGAGTGCGACTCCAGGCAGGCCCAGCATCCTATGTTCTCCGGCGAATTCGGCTTCCGCCTCCTGGCACTGACATACCATCTCCCCATCTCCACGTTTCCCAGCTTGAAACGGCCCGTCTTCTGCACCTCCACTGGGGAGTGGGAGAGATGTACCCTGACATGCCATCCTCCCATCTCCACGTTTCCCAGACTGAAACTGCGACGCAACCGCTCCTTCACTGGAGAGTGGGAAAGATGTGCGGTGTTCCCTAAGAGGCTCCCCGCGGTCCCGCTCTCCTATGAATGGATTTTGGAATGAGAGTGTCGATATATGGCTCCCCGTTGGCTCCAGACGGGTTGGAATAACGCGTCGGAGCGTCGGGGTCCTCACCTCCGGGTAGTGGTAGCTTACAGCTCCGCGCCCAGTCCGGTTTTTACATCTACGCTTGGCCCTAGCCTCTCATCCAGCATTGCTACACGGCCCCTCCCGCGTTTACTTCTACGCTTCCTCGGCTCTTTCGTCGGGTTCAGTTGAACGCGAGAGACAGCTCCTTCCCCAGTGCGCGCGGGCGCTCCGATAGGACTGTCGCTCACATCCCACTCTCGTGCGACTACCAACCCTGGAATGCACATCTCCTTGCACGAGCGCGAATCCGCCCCTGGGCAGATGGGACTTGGCGCCTCCTCTCCGTAGCGCTCTGCCTCCAGCTGACGGACATCCGCGAAATGATAGGTACTGAGGGTAGGTCTCTGCTTTTCCGAGTCCTCCCCGTTCCACTTATCACGGGACTTCCCCCCAGATCCGCTCGGCTGTTCATGACCATTAACCGAGACTCCTGATGCTCGAAAATCCGAACTCAACACAGGTCGGTCGCTGCACCGGCGAGCGTCCGCTCCAAACCTGATGCCTCGCCACCTCCTGGTGAGCCCTCCAACGAAAGCTGCAATGCACGACCATCCAGTGTGAAATTTACGACTCGCATACCGCTTGTTGTCAGACCAGCAGGGGGAATTCGCGGCCCAATTTCCCTGCTCACTTGTTTCCCGACGGCGGCCTAGCCGAAGTGGGTTGGTCAGACCCTACCCCAGCGTGAACCTACTTGGACAGCTTCGCTTCCTCGTGCGCTCGGCTGCCCGTTCGGCCACCCTCGTTCCGTTTGCGTCTTCTACGCTCTTGGAGCCTCGATAGCTCAAATTCGCTCCGGTCGCATCTGGGCACTGGTGGCGGTAGTGATCTCTCCGATCGCCCCTTCCCACCGGTCCGTGCCGCGACCCTGACTGGATTTCTCCGTACTCTTGTGGGCGCCTCCCTGGGGATCTCGTCTCCATTGACCACCCCGCTGGAAGTTTGGTGCATTCCTGACTGCATCCTTCCTGTTTGCGACACTTCGCTTGCTATGAAGCTTGCGACGTGTTCCGCGGATCCATCGCCTCCTTTATCCTGACATCGTTTGCCAGAGAAGGGTTCCTCAGCTTTGCAGCATTCTCTCCTCCTTCCTCCTGCGCAACGTACGGCCGACACCTGTTGAGGTCGTTATGACTCCCCTGTCGTACCTGTTTCCGTATCGCTACCGTCAGCCTCACTGGCTGCGCGGTAGCTCCGTCGTGAATGCGCATGGAGGGAAGCAGTGTCCAGTCCTCTCTGCTCTGCGGCCTCATCTGAGGGAAGTGGTGGCAAGGGTGGCAGCGCCGGAGGCACCGACCACACCCCACCACCAGCCCATCATGATCCGATCCGTTTGACGACAGCTGCCTCTCCCTCTTTGATGTCCTGTCCATGTGCCTATCCCGCCAGGCACATCAGCTGCTTCATGGAATTCCCGCACCGATTCCTCATTGCCCTGTTTCCTCGTGTGGAGTTCCCCCCCCCGCCGCACACACCTGGTCTTTCGGTGTGAAAGTACAAGTGGCACGCCGTCTCGAGGGTAGTCCAGTCATCCTATGGTCACATCCTGTAGCGCACTCCGCGCTTCTCCCGGTCAGTGGATCAACCAACCAACCCGCCATTCATCCATTCCTATGCTAGATCCATTCGCCGTACATCACCCTCACCACTCCACCAATGGAATGGGGGTGTCGCGCCGCAGCTGCAGCTGCAGCTGTCGCACATTGAAGTCGTGTCGCCAACAGCGACATTTGGAATGTCGTCTGCTGGTAACTCCTTGTCACGCATGGATTGTCGCCATGCCTTGCCGTTCCCGGGTGTTGTCAGCTTCCTGTCGCTCCCGGGTCCTGTCTGCTTCCATCTGGTCGCGTACTACTGTCGCACTGCTAACTACGTTAGCTCGCGCACGTACATCGTACATCGTCGCCTACTTGTGTCTGGTCGCATATCCACTGTCGCACTGTCGCACTGTCGCACTGTCGCACTGTCGCACTGTCGCACTGTCGCACTGTCGCACTGTCGCACTGTCGCATATCCACTGTCACCTTGCGGCTACATACACATCATTATGGGTTCTCTCCGCGGACACGGTCTCGTTCAGGTCGCTTTTCAGCGGCCCTACTTGTTGGAGATACTTCTGCAAAGTAGTCTCTGCATTATGGAGAAGTCCTCTCGCTTCCTGATGAGGCGACCAGCCTCCCGCGCGAGTATAGGCCGTCCGATTCGCATCTGCGAACCCCGGTGGCGCCTGATACCCGCACACGGCTGTCGCTACCTTCTACGCTTCCCGCGAATGTAGTCCCATCTTAGGTTGCGTTTCCGCAAACCTGGTGTTGTGGTCACTCCCGCAAAGTGATATCTGCCTTGTGGAGAAGTCCTCTCGCTTCCTGACGATGTAACAACCTCGTGGGCAAGGGTAGCCTGTCGGGCCCACATCTGCGGGACCTACTCGTGGCTGTCACCCCCCCACAATCCCTATAACTGCTTTGTGCGACCTCCTGATGGACGTGGTTGCGCCCAGGTCGCGTTTCCGCGAACCTGTCGCACTTTGACACTTCTAACACGGCCATCCCCGCTTTGTGCGACCTCCTGATGGACGTGGTTGCGCCCAGGTCGCGTTTCCGCGAACCTGTCTTTGCACTTTAACACGGCCATCCCACGGCCATCCCCGCTTTGTGCGACCTCCTGATGGACGTGGTTGCGCCCAGGTCGCGTTTCCGCGAACCTGTCGCACTTTGACACTTGTAACACGGCCATCCCCGCTTTGTGCGACCTCCTGATGGACGTGTCGCACTTGACACTTCTCCACGGCGTTATTCTACTGCATCTACGAATGGGGATTGATACTAGCGACGGCAGACAGCTCGGTGTGTGTGTACCTTGCGGCATAGACACTTCGCCGCTCTCTGCCTCTCTCTGTCGCTTCCTGATCGCTGGAACTCTTGGTCTGTGGCACTCACCGCGCCCTCACCGCTCCTGAGTGTGTCCTGACCGGTCTGCTTTTATGAGGGACGGGACTTCCGTCTCTGCACGTCAATCCGCGCAACCGTGCCCTCAGTCATCTTCTGTCCTTGTCCCACACCTCCGCTCCTGTTACAGTCGCCCTGGGGGAGACCAAAGAGTCGGGGCTGGGATACTGCCGTTCCTTAAATGGTTACCGCTTGGTTTCACTTGATGGGTCGGGTTTTACAGGTCCGACTGCCTGCTGGCTAGGGGAATGCGACGGCGACCTCCAGTCTCGTCGCTTCCCCCTTTTGACTCGCTCTCTGACACTAGATCATCCAGCGAGGTCTCCCGCGACTCTTATTCTGCACTGTTCACTTGATGCCAGCCATCCTGCACTCTGCTCGTTCGCCGCCACTCTTACGTCGCACCTCCATGGCGTGGGGGAAGTGAACCTCCCCCCCACATCTGGTGCGATCCTGGGGTGTTCCGACAAAACCTCTTGGCGGTATCTGAACGCAACAGACACCCTGGCATCTCCGCTGACTTGCACCACTGCCCCCCCTGAGCTTATTTCATGCCAGGAGACAAGATACTCGCTCAGTTGGGCCATCTGGTACGTCCTCTTGACGATCCTAAGGGTGATCAGCTTTCCCATCTCGCTTGCTGTCGCAGGACCTCGCGGAAAGCTCTTCTTTCCCGAGTCATGATCTCCTTTTCCTCACTCCGTCGTGAACCTGGTTCGTTCTGATCCGAGACTCCGACTTCCCCTGGGGGTTGCGACTTATCCAGCCATGCACCCCCTTGCAGCTCCTGTACTCCCCCCTATGGCCTATGCCCTCGGACATTCACTCGTGGGTCGACTGCGTCCCTATTCCCCTGCTCATCGCTTGCGTGCGAGTTTGCTGGAAAAGGATGGCGACTTTTCGCCGCCCATCGCGGTCGCGTCGCCCCCATTGGTTGGTTTTCCTCATCGCTCTCGTTGGTGCTCACCTCTCGCGACTTCCGCTGATTCCAATTGTTGGCATCAGACAGCTCGTCGCGCCCGCAACTGTTCTGTCATCCTGGGTGGTTCAATGCTACAAACACGTTGGTGTGCGGCTGCACATCGCACCATGCGGTGCGTCGGCACCCGCAGCAGTGTCTATCTCCTCTGCGGCCCCGTCTGGTGGAAGTGGTGGCAAGGGTGGCAGTGCTAGAGGCCGACCGCACCCCCGCCAGTCATCCCCCCATCAATTCTAGGGTCACGAGGGAGCTGCTCCGTGTTGTGATGTGAGCCAGATGGTCGGCCCGTTTTTCTCCTATCGCACCGCCTGCTGCTGGTCGCACTACTGCACTGGCCCTGCACTACACTGCACTGCACTGGTCGCACTGACCCTGTCGCACTGCGGCGGTGACTGCTACCGTAGCGCACTTCTCGCGCACGTCCCCGTCGCGGATATTGGGTCGTCGCTTGCGCGATCTCCCACCCGACAGAGAGAAATTGACTCCCAACGCCTACATGTCCGTCGCGGTGTTAGACACCGCTCTTTTCAATCCTCTGGGCTGCCGATGGGATCGCCGCCCCTTGCCTAAGCCTCGGGTGGCTTTTGCTGCTTTGGAATCTCGGCCTTTGCAGGATCTCTGGGTATTGCATCCGAACGAGTGGTTTATTCAACCTGCCACCCCTGCGTGTACCCTCGCGTGATCCTCCTCGTGAGATCCTGGTCACGGCACCAATCTGTAAACAAAGTAGCTGAGACGTCTGGAACATCCGGTACCTTCTGCTACGGGATCATCAGGGACACTTGTGCCTCGCGGCGACACTCCCCCAGGGCTCACCCCCTTTTCAGGCGGGGCCCTGGCTGCGCTGCAGACGTTTCCTCAGCTAGACTACTCCTCGTTGTGTTTCCTAAGACTACACGTGCACCACGTACCAGGACTGACGTCCGTGTCCGTAGGTAGTGGTGGTGTATCACCCGGGTTTCACGAGAGGCCTCCCAACGGGGGGGACTTCGCACCGGTGCTGACACGCTGTACTACGGGCGCCCCCTGCGTACAACCACGGCAGACCAAGTCCACGACGGTGAGGGAGGAAGGCCATCGGCCAGCCTCGATAAGTAACAAGTAAAGAGGGCCTACTCCTTTTTCAGGTAGGGTTGCCAGCCCTACGTGCTGCTGTATCAGCGTCTAAGAGAGAACTGCCGCTAATCGGCCTACACCAGTACTCGAGAGAATATTGGTTCATAATCCCTAATAGTGGCCATAGTAAACAACAAGTCTATCAAGGTGTGTGTAACTGGGAAATCACCTAGTCCAGTGCAACTTACTACAGGGGTTGTTTATACTCTGCGGTCATTCTACAGTTCTAGAATATTCTATGTAGTACAATTATATGTTACACGGTGTTAATAATGCTGCTAATGAGATTAACACTATATATATATATACTGTATACGAGATGAAACTTTACTAATTCAGTATTACTTATATTTAGGACAAAAGAGTATCTTAAGCTAAATTCAATTATTATAAAAATACAAACATTTTATATACAAATCACGTTTAACAGAAGAATTAATTCGAGTCATAATGTTCTCATACATAGTCCTGTTATTCTGCATTTTCAGTACTATTGTAATAAGACTTGAGAATACATGTTGGTAGTCTCAATCATGTATTGTAACAACCAAGGTCTGATTAGTGTACAACATAGAACCAGTTGTCACCGGTTCTGTCTATTGTTCTGCTACCAATATAAGCCATACATTATTGACTTTTCAGTACTCTGCACTTGCAATTATGGACTATGTAATTACTACATATCATGATGGCACAATAAACTACTCACAATTGTATATATGTTAGTTGGACTTCTTTCACTACGGATACACAACATAACATAGCTCTCTTAATTTTCTAGTTTTACAGATAAATGAAAGTATTTCTGTATTTATCATGCTGACGTTCTTCTGATGCTTATAATGAATATGACACTTTGATTTGTTCCAGTACAATTGCACTGGCATTTCCATTTATACTGCTAAATGATATGAAGACTCACAATGACAACCTTTGATACTAAATTAGCCTGCTATAACCATGAAGGTTAGACAATATATGTTTTTTGTATCATATGCGCATGTTCATCAAATTTCCCAGGTGTATCGAATTTTTAACGTTGCCATATTATAGAGGTAGTTACGACTGATTTTTTTTGGTGAACCGGCAACACAAGTAGTAGTTTCCATGACGACGCAGGTGGCTCAAGAATATTCATTAGCTAAGTTAGCACCTACAACGCAGCACCATGTAAAGGCTAGGTATATATATCAATTGACAAATATGATATGTGATAGCTTGTTGTGGCACGATGGGCATATATAGTGTGTCCATGTTGTGAAGGTGAACCTGTCATCACGCTTGGGACAAGCTTCAGATGGATTTCAGGATTAAGGTCATTGTATTGTGTTTGTATGTATGCTTCGAAGTGAATGCTTATGTCCCATACAAGCAGAGTGGTTCATGCCCATAAAATCTGGGGAGTGTGTAGCAAAAATCATCTCATGTTGCGTAGAACCAAGTAGTAATGCATCACAAAAAAGTTCCAAGTTCTATGATAGATTGTTGTACATTTATCATTCCATGGACACAGTATAATACAATCCTATTTTGCTATGCACAACTCATCACTTGTCTTAATTTTACCAGTAAATGTAAATGCAATTCATTTTTTATTTTTGTTCTTGATATAATAATTATGCACACACATGTATACCAAATTTGTAAACTTTTATTCTTGTTATAGTTATTAAAATTTTGGAGCACTAGCTCCCTGATCATCATAGTACATAATAATCTCAAACAAGCATATTTCCACCACGATATTTTGGTAGAAATTGTAGCACTGATCATTTATTTTGCAATTTATCATGATAGAATATGCTCGCTTAGGGGATGAGACACAGAATGTTAAAAATTGAATACATGAAAATAACAAATTGACAACCTTTTCCATAGCAAAATCAGTGTGTGCTGGATCTGAAATATTGCAGACCCGACATTAACCAAACGTCATACTGTATTGGATATAAAAATATATTTCAACTAGAATGTTCAACTCTTTACAACTGTTTTCTCTGATATAAAATTCAGGAAACACATCTATAGTTGTATATTCTATTATCTCTTTCAATTTGTGTCAATTTAGGAACATACATTATCCCAACCTAAACACCACATCTTCCCATTAAGGTGACGAATGTTCAGTATCCACACATGAAATCTATTCAGGGTATATAGTAATATTAATATATAACATCTCAAGCTGAGTAAGACACACAAAAGAAAGGAATCATTTAAAGACAA